>WNWK01012604.1:0-58872 GCA_009830355.1 Cherax destructor
GGTGGCAAAATCTAAAAATCTAAGTGGGTGCCCCCTTATACCATAGTGTGCTAATTTTGTGAGCAGTAAATCATGGTCGACTGTATCAAAGCTTTGCGTAGATCAATGAAGATTCCCAGTGGGACTTCTTTCTTCTCAAGTGCGGTATATATTAACTCCAACATGTGCATAATATTATTATTATTATAATCAAATAGAAGCGCTAAACCACAGGGGTTATACAGCGTGCAGGTTTTGTAGGATGCAGGGAGAGTGGGTTGTAAGAGGGAGATGGATGATTAGTAGGGTATGGAGTGCAGCATGACGGTGGATAGTGCAGGGATAGAGGGTAGCAAGAGATCGAGGTAGAAGGGATTGAGGGAGGTGCTAGAGGTATAATCTTCAGAGTTTGTGTAGTAAGTCAGTTTCTGTCAAAAGTCAACAAGAGAGTCAGGATTAAAGGAGGGTCCATCTGCAAGAAGGGAAGGTAAAGAAAGGGCCGCAGAGCGAAGACGTCGTTGGAGGTAAATTCTGCGTGCTCGTTGATAGAGTGGGCAGTCCAGCAGAATATGGCGAACAGACACTGGAACCTGACAATGCTCACAGAGAGGGGCATGGAGCCTCTCCATGAGATACCCGTGAGTAAGACGAGTGTGGCCGATGCGAAGACGGGAGAGTGTAGTCTCCCAACCTCGACATTGGTGACAAGAAGGAGGCCAGAAACCTATAACCGGTTTAATAGAATGAAGTTTGTTATTCAGCAGGTCAGACCAGCGTTGTTGCCAACGAGTGCGAAGGTGGGTAGCAATGACCGCAAAATAGTCCGTGAAAGGAACACCTCTATATGAAACTGGAAGGTCATGTACTGCTGACCGCGCCATGTGCATAATAGCATCGTTTGTGCTCTTGTTTGTCCTGAATCCAAATTGACAGGGGTTGAGTACATTGTGTGAGACGAGGTAGGAATAGAGTTGTCTATGAATTAATTTTTCGAAGATTTTGGAAAGCAATGGTAAATTAGAAATTGGTGGATAGTGCAGGGATAGAGAGTAGCAAGATATTGAGGTAGAAGGGACTCTTCAGAGTTTGTGTAGTAAGTCAGTTGCTGTCAAAAAGTCAATGAGAGAGGATTAAAAAAGGCCCATCAGCAAGAAGAGAAGGTAAAGAAAGGGCAGCAGAGTGAAGACGACGTTGGAGGTAAATTCTATGTGCTCGTTGATAGAGTGGGCAGTCCAACAGAATATGGCGAACAGATACTGGAACCTGACAATGCTCACAGAGAGAGACAGGGAGCCTCTCATTGAGATACCCGTGAGTAAGACGAGTGTGGCCGATGCGAAGACGGGAGAGTGTAGTCTCCCAACCTTGACATTGGTGACAAGAAGGCCAGAAACCTATACTCGGTTTAATAGAATGATGTTTGTTATTTAGCAGGTCAGAACAGCGTTGTTGCCAAAGGGTGCGAATGTGGGTAGCAATGACTGCAAAATAGTCTGTGAATGGAACACCTCTATATGAAACTGGAAGGTCATGTACTGATGACTGCGCAGCAGTGTCTGCCTGTCCATTGCCCTGTACGTCAACATGACCAGGGACCCAGCAAAAAACAATATCTTTGTGCTTGCTAGAGATACGCATAACCAAAGTTGGATACGAAGAACTAGGGGGTGAGGTGTTTCAAATTTCCGGATAGCCTGTAAAGCACTAGGGAAGTCTGAAACGACCACAAATGGTGACACAGGCATAGATGCAATACGGATAAGTGATACAAGAATGGTGTACAATTCAGCCATAAATATGCTAGCAAAGGATAATAGATGCCCTCACACGACGCTGTCCGAAAACACTGCTCCGAATCCGATGCCGTCTGATGACTTAGAACCATCAGTGTACACTGCGAAGGCAGGGGAATGAGAACGGAAGTGGTCTAGAAAAAAAGAGCGAGAAGCCGCCGTAGGTAGTTGGGCTTTCGCTCAAGGCAGAGGAAAAGAATAGACACGGACAGCAGGAACTTCCCAAGAGGGTAGGGGAAAGGGAGATGCCACATGAACATAGAAAGGTGGTAGCTGAAGGGAACACAAGAGCGAATGTACATGAAGAGAAAAGGGACGAAGTAAACAGGGTCGACGAACAAATAAAGAGCATCTACTAACATCAGTGAGAATACTATACATGGAAGGAATGCAGAGGTCATGAGAGCGAACATAATAGCGAATGCAATGTGCATAACGACGATCGGACAAGGATGGAATGTTCGCTTCTACATAGAGGCTCTCAACCGGGGAAGAACGAAATGCACCAAGGCCTAAACGCAATCCCTGGTGATGGATGGGATTAAGGCTGGAAAGTGTAGCAGGGGAGGCCGCCGAATATATCTGGTCACCATAATCGAGTTTCGATAAAATTAGGGCTGAATGCAGGCGAAGGAGAGTTCTACGATCAGCCTTCCATGAAAGATGTGCTAGGGTTTTAAGGAGGTTCAGCTGGCTATGACAGGTCGCCTTCAGAGAGGTAATGTGAGGTTTCCAGGACAATCGACGGTCAAACAGGAGGCCGAGAAACCTGACTGTATCACGTTCTGGGATACGTGAGCTGTATAGGTACAATAGATGATCAGAGACCACTGAACGTCTAGTAAACGTAATTTGATGAGTTTTGCCACTAGAAAATTTAAACCTGTGACTGGTGGCCCAATCAGAAGCCCAGTTGATGGCATGCTGGAGGGAAACTGCAATGAGGTGACAGTCAGCACCTGCACAGGCTATGGCAAAGTCATCAACATAAAGCGATGACCAAATATTGGATGGGAGAACAGATGCCAGATTATTTAGAGCAAGGAGAATTAGTGTTGTGCTCAGAACACATCCCTGGGGGACGCCTTCAGCTTGGACAAACTCCGGGGAAAGCACATTACTAACCCCGACATGGAAATGTCTTTCAGTTAAGAAGGCCTTAAGGAAAAATGGTAGATTCCCATGGAGGCCTAAGGAGTGGGCCTGGGCCAAGATATTATACTACCTCCAAGTTGTGTCATAAGCCTTCTCAAGGTCAAAAAAGATGGCAATAACAGAGTGGTTATTGGCAAAGGCATTACGAATATACATATCCAAGATCAGTAAGGGGTCAATGGCAGAACGGCCCTTACGAAAGCCATATTGACTAGTGGAGAGACTAATGTGCGTCTCTAAATACCACATCAGACGTCTATTAGCTAGACGTTCCATCACCTTGCAAACTGCACTGGTAAGAGCGATGGGACGGTAGTGGGAGGTATGTCCCATAGTACCCGGTTTGCGAAAAGGAAGAACAATAGCAGACTTCCACAGCTGGGGAACAACTCCTTGCGACCATATAAGATTAAAGAGTCGTAAGAGGACAGAAAAAGCAGACTGATGTAAATGCTGTAGCATACGAATATTTATGCCGTCTGTGGAAACTTTTTTAGTCACTAAAAGTTCCACAGGGTAAGTGAGCCGTTAGGAGCCTTAAACATACCGTGGATCGGCCCTCGGAGTTTATAAACCCACACTCCCAACCAAAACAAACTACACACTCCAGCTGATGAAGGTGACTATTGTGTATATTTTATTTGATAGATTTATCCACCTAGGAACACCTAGGCAAGTTTGTACAGTTAGAGACTAATAGTAGGATTATTAAGGCAATGTTAGATATTAATAATGTAGCTCTAGCACCCTAATATAGGTAGTTATAGGCCTGAATAGACAAGCATTAGATTATGTTAGCTAACGAGAACTGGCAGCTCTACACTTGAATCTAGGCGGGTAAGAGCACCAGTTCCTTCTTACCAGACCAGACTTCGACAGAACAAGACGTGTCCTGGGGCCCTGGAGGAGATCCCGAAGTACCACCGTGGAAATCTGCCTCCATCCAGACCCATTACAGTAAGACTAGGCTTTCTTTCTCTCAGTATCTGGCCAGTTTTCTGGGGGAAACGTTAGTGAAGTTATCTGTGGGTCTTAAGCAGACGGACGCCTTTGTGTTGGTATGTACCAGCATCGTCTCTTAAGTTCAGTCTGGAAGCTAGTGTTACTTACTGCATATATTACTCAAGGGACATCCTAGGAACCAGGGAACTCTGAGGTGCAGGCAGGACACTAATTACCCCATCTTTTGCAGACAAAGTTTCTCCACTGCACATGGTGTTAGGAGGGGTTATATATAAGGAAGACCAGGACACATAGCCACCCTTTTTTTCAAGTAAGTAAACCCCCTTCCAGTATTGTGTAGGCAGTGTGGGATTCCCCTTACTGCAATTAGATAGAAATTTGTACCATAGCCACTTGTAAGTCTGAGAGAAGTGTCTCAGAGTGTCGGTGTCAACAGTGCTTGCCCAGAGTGCAACTTACAAGGGGGCAGTCCCAAACAAGTTTCTATACCGTCTGGCACAGCTACCGATGATCGGCAAGCGGAGAGTGTTGCCTCCAGTTCTTGAAGGGTAAAAGTCACATTATAAGAGTCTTCTTTAGGAGAAGAAAAATCTAAGGGCTTTAACTCACTGGAAGACTTAGAAGAAACGAACGAGGGGCATAGATGGAGCCCCTGAGAAATGCAGACCAGATGATTACCAATTTCAGTGGCAACGGCAAGAGGGTGTGCTAATTCTCCCAGTCGAGTCGGGGGAGAATTTACCACTCAATTTCCGCACTTTCTTTCAGACTGCACTCATCGAGGAAGCCGAAGTGATGGTGGAAACGTAATCCCACCAGAAAGTGCGTTTAGCCTCGTGTATGACACGGCAAGCAATTCCTTAAAATCAAGGAGTCTCTCTGTGTTTCTGTTATACCGGTACCTGCCCACGCAGCGCATTTCAAACGTACTGCCCGAGCACAAGCAGGAGACCACCAAGGCACACACTTCTGAGAATGCTTGCCCGAGGTTTGGGGGATAGAATGTGAAGCTGTGGTTAAGACGGAGGACGAGAAGAGATGTAAAACCTTATCAATGGAGGACGAGGAAGGAGCCTCATGAAAGGCAGTAAGATGTGTGTAAAGGTCCGATTTTGACCAGTCAAATTGCCAGCATGGGCTATGAGGAGGTGGAGAATACGAAGGGGACATGAGGACGATTGGAAAATGATCGCTGTCATGTAAGTCCGGGAGGACAGACCAGGTGAATTCAAGGACAGTTGAGGAAGAGCAGATGGAGAGATCGATGCAAGACAAAGAATGAGTTTGAGGATCAAAATGGGTGAGAGTACCCATATTTAAAACATGGAGGGGGAGAGAAGCAAGAAATGCCTCCAACTGAACACCACGGGAGTCACAGTGTGACCCCCCAGATAAAATAGTGTGCGTTAAAATCGCCAACAGAAGGGGTGGTGGCAAGGAAGAAACCAGAAAATCAACATCTGGGATAGACAATGCCAGAGAAGGGGAGAGATATAAAGAACAGAGTGTATACCACTTATTCAAGTGGATACAGGCTGCAGTGTAATGTAGAGAAGAATGAACATAGAGCTGATGGTATGGAATACTAGTGCGTATAAGAGCGCTTTTGTTAAAGGTTCAATCGGAAAAAGTATCCAATGAATATAGCAAATCATAGCCCGAAAATGGATGGATAACAGCGGATTGTAATTTGGGTTCTTGCAAACAGACCCCAACAGGGAAAAACTGGGAGAGCAACACCTGAAGCTCACCCCGGTTACCCCTGAGGCCTCAGATATTCCACTGCAAATAAGCTATGATTTATGGAGAGAGAGATACAAGTCGAAGTTAGAGTTATCTATTGACTAGGGTTAGAAAAGTCCACGTGCAGAGGCAGCGGAAGACCTGTAAGCAGAGGAGTGGGACGAAGTGAAGGAAGGAGTGGTGTTGACGGAGAAGAGAGAGGAGGAGGAACCAGAGGTGGAGCGGTGTCCATCAACGTTCCAGTCTCTGGAATATATCCTGTGATAGCTTTCAGCGTTTCATGTGGGACCACATTATAGATGGGAGGAGGAGGGTGAGCAACAATCTGGGAGAGTATAGACTGTACGAAAGTAGAGGGCGAGGAGATGGAAGAGGAAACTGTCGAACGGGCTTGGGAGGGACAGGAGTGGAAGCGACCTGGGATGGGGCAGTCAAGGAAGGGGACAGGGGATGAAGATATTGAACAAGGAGGAGGATAAACCTCCACACACTTTACAGAACTAGTCGGAGGTGAAGAACCTGGTGTCAGGGGAATGCCTTCCACCTGAACAAAATATAATGGAAAAATAAAAAAATTAAAGACTCTTGGGTAGGAAATAAACAAAGAAATTTTAGAGTATTTACTAAAAAAAATAAAAAAAAAAGAAGTAGGCCGTTGTCGTTCTGGCAGGATGTAGAGTAGGAGAATGTAAGGCCCAGGATGAGTCTCGGGTGTAGATGAGATGTTGGAAGGTTATCCTGGGCAGATGTTAGGGATTCTCATATGCCACTTGGTCGCGATATGTAAGACATAGAAGCAGAAGAGTAGACAAAAGTAGCTAAGTCAGAGAGACGTACATCTAGCTCCTTCAAATCTCAGCGTCTGTACGGGCTGACCAGGCCAGCAACAGAGCTGATAAAGAGAAAAAAATAATGGTTACCACAAGTAAGCAAACATAACACTTAAGAAAGAAAAAGGATAGCATGTTCACTTTAAGATGGAAGAAATTACTGGTAACCATAAAAACCACAAAAAAATATACACCTGGTAGATCACCTTACCTGATCAGGAGAAGTGTGGAGGTGTAGTGACTCTTCACAGTTTCGCTGTTCAGCAGGTAAGGTAACTACCACCAGAAAAAGGGGGGGTTCTGCCTGGGCCTCCTAGATGGAAGCACGGGCTGAACCCGTGAATGATCGCCGGCTGACTAACAACCTTAACCCCCAATTATACTCCACTTTTCTCTCACACCCAGCAATAAGGATTTTTTGGCAGACTTATGAGGAGCGGTGAGAATTAGGTGTTCGACGAGGGCGTGAAGACAAAACTGTGCGAGTGAGTAGAGGAAAGGTTAAGGACAGTATGGGATGCCGAGGTAGGGACCTCGGAGCCAAGAACAGCAAAAGAATTCAAGACAGGGGTGACTTAGGATGGGGTGACCACAGAGGAAGCCGTGGGAGTTGGGACCCCAGAAGTAGGGGGACGTTTAGCAATGCGAGAATAGGAAATACATGGAAGTCTCCCTTGAAGGCGTAGATGAGAGACGGCCATAGCATATGAGAAGCCTTCCGCCTCTATGAGACAACGGATTTCCTGCTCGTTTAGGTAAACCTGACAATGGCGAGATTAAGATGGATGTGCCTCACAACAGTTAAGGCAAGAGGGAGGTAGATTACAAGGACTGGTATGGTCGTCTGCACCCCAGACTGAGCATTCGGATATGGACCTGCAATATTTCGCTGGATGACCAAAACGCCAGCAGTTTCTACACTGTTGCGGTGTAGGGGTCACCTTTCGAACTTGTAAATGGTGACCTTCAATGTAGACCGAGGGCGGAAGTTCACAGCAGTCAAATGTTAAACGAGCTATATTGCAAGGATAATGTCTTCGCTTACTGGTAGAGAGAACATAAGTGTCAACTTCGAGGATAGGGAGGTCTTGGAGCTCAAGCTGCTCCAGAATGTCATCACCACATGTCTGGAAATTCCGTTGGACAATGGTGTGGGGTAAAATGACAATACCACTACAAGAATTGAGTGAATGATGTTTGTCAATAGTGATGGGAATAGTATCTATTGTCGTAAGGAGAGAAAGATCGCGAGCTTGGCCAGCATTCTGGACTGTGATGATGCGAGTGCCGCTCTTTAGAGCGTGAAATGAGATATCTTTACCTACATGGCATATCAGAGCCTTACCAATACTATGATCGGAAAGCTAGGTAGTAGGAGAAGTCGGTCGTAGAGTAAAAAATTTTGTCCATTGAGTAGTGTGAAACAAAGTGTTTTAGGGGAGTGCATGACGAGCTGGTCATTTCTGAAATGAATGAGAATGAAGTGTCGAATCGTCATGTAAGGGTCTTGGTCATTTGGATGTGGGACGAAAGGTGGTCTGACGTGGGATGGGCGAGCAATCCGAAAATATCCGCACCATAGAGGGAGAAGCCGGAATCAAGGTCAGAGAAGAGCGAAGGTCAGACATGTCAAAAGGGCTGGTCGGAACCCTGGTACCTGAAGCAGGTGACGAACCGGCACCAGCAAAACGTACAGAGGTATTGGAGGTGTACAAAGAGTTGTCCATTAACAAGGTAGGGTCAGAACTGGGTGTGGTATCAGGAAGGGGCCCGGTGTTAGTAGGTTCACGGATTGGGTCGTCCATCATTAGGTTACTTATTTCTTTTTGGTTTTAATAAAAAAAAAAGAAAGAAAATAAAATAAAAAGAAAAAAAAAAGAATAAAAAAAGGGGAGAACGTAGAGGAATAGCTTCTAGGAGGAATGAAAGGGGTGTAAATCCCCCTCCACCCCCAAGAGGACCTCAACACCTCAAGTAGTGCAGATGCTGCATGGAACCTGTGCCATACCCTACCCTTCATGCCAGTAAACCAGCAATCATGGATAGCAACCTCACATCCACCGAGCCACCTCGGCGGACAAAAGAGAGGGTGGCCAGATACCCACCACAAAGCATACCTCCTTCGGTCACCACCCCCAGAATCCGAAAGGTGGCCTACAGAGATACACCTGTCGCCCGAAAGATACCCAAAGCCACCCCCCGGGAGACCAGAGGGATCGGGACATCCCCAGGCGATCCAGATTCTACGGCAAACTACACCACCGCCAAGAACCTCAATGGAATGGGATTGACCACGGTACCCTTCCCCTTACCTAGGAACCAGAATGCCTGTGGAGAGAAGCTCACAGGGTAAAAATGGGAAAGGAATAAGGGAGGGACGAGGAGGAGGAGGAGGAGGAAAGGGAAAAGGGAAGATGGGAAAGGGGAGGGGGGATTGGGGGGATTGGGGGGTAATTAGGTTCGGTCTGAGTAAGAAGACCAAGAGGTCCAATTCCTCAGACCGATAGCCTCTTTACCTTGTCAAGGAGCCCCCTTTAAAGAGGTGTGTGCTGAAAGAGGCGACTAAAATCCTGGGAGCAAGGGGCTAGTAACCCCTTCTCCTGTATACATTACTAAAGTTAAAAAGAGAAACATTTGTTTGTCTTTTTGGGCCACCTGCTTCAGTGGGATATGGCAGGTTTGTTGAAAGAAGAAGCAGCAGGTAGGGAAGAAACCAGAAATTCAACATCTGGAATGGATAATGGTCATGAATGATACAAAGAGCAGACTGTATACCACTTATTCAAGTAGATATGTGCTGCAGTGTAAAGCAGTGAAATATGAACAAAGCTCTGAAAGAATGGCATAATGGCACACAGAAGAAGTGTATTTTCATCAAGTGTCTCAATGGGAAAAGGAGTGGATGAATGCAATAAGCAATAGCCTGAGATAGAATGGATAACAGCCGAGTTCAATTTTCATTCTTGTAAACAGACACAAACAGGGAAAAACTGGGAGAGCAACACCTGAAGCTCATCCTGATTAAGTAAGGCCTCGAATGTTGAACTCTAAGTAAGTCATGATTTGTGAAGAGAAGTATAATGGTAAATTTAAGCAGGAGCTGTCTAGACTGGTAAGGTCAGTATATTCTACATGTGGAGACAAGGCAGAGGTTGCCTACAGGATGGATTGCTAGGGTCAGGAGCACCACAGACAGGGCATTCTGCCATCAACCTGTAATGTTTTGCCAGGTGGGTAAAATGCCACAATTTCTACATTGTTATGACATAGAAGTAAACTCTTGTATTTGTAAGTGGTATAATGTTAATATAAACATAGGAAGGAAGTTCACATTAGTCAAACGTAAACTTGGCTATAATACAAGAATAGAGTCTGCTGAGCGTTAGGTGGTACATAAGTGTCAACTTTAAGAATTGGGAGGTCATGGAGCTTGAGAAGCTCCACAATGTCTGCATTACATACAGTGGACCCTTGGTTTTCGTGTATCTCCGTTATCGCCGATTTTGGTTTTCGCACACTTTTTTCGTGGAAATATTGGCTTAGTTTTAGCCGATTGGCTCAGTTTTCATCGATAGTATGGAACCTGTCCAGTGCCCAGCGCACATACAAAGCCCACAAGCCAGCCTCCAATGCACATTCTCAGGCAGTGTAGCATTGTTTCTGGTTGAGTGAACATTATCCTGCAAGTTCATACAAAACATTTTTTTAACAATCCATTGTTTTTGGCCCTTGATTATTGTGTGACTGCTAAATAAGCCACCATGGGCCTAAAGAAAGCTCCTAGTGCCAGTCCTTTGGTAAAGAAAGTGAGGAACACCAGAGAATTAACCCTTTGACTGTCACAACCCTAAATCCTGAGGTGTCTCCTAATGTCGCAAAATATTAGAATTTTTTTTTCTTATGAAATGATAGAGAATCTTTTCCCGATGATAATGACACCAAAAGTATGAAATTTGATGGAAAACATACGAAATTATGCTCTCGCAAAGTTAGTGATCTCGGCGATATACAGTGGACCCCCCGGCTAATGAAAGGTTTAGTTAACAAAAAAAATCGGTTACCGAAAGCTTTTTACGCTATCGGATAGCGAAAAAAGCTCGGATAGTGAAACGTATTAGACCTGTCCGCCTGCTCCGTGCCTGGCCTGCGCAAGACCATGTAGCGTTGTTTACCATTGAGAGAACATTACCCAGCTCGCTCTTTCAAACTTTCACAATATATTTGGTGTCTTTTTTGGTGGTTTAGTGATTGTCACTGTGAAATAAGTTACCATGGGTCCAAAGAAGCTTCCTAGTGGCACCCCAGTGGTAAAGAGAGTGAGGAGCACCATCGAACTGAAGAAGGAGATTGTTGAAAAATATGAGAGTGGCATACGTCTGAGTGATCTTGCCAGGATGTACAAGAAAAGTGCATCTACTATCGGCACTATCCTGGCAAAGAGAAATAAGATCAAGGAAGCTAATGTTGCAAAAGGGGTTGATTTGTTAACGAAACAAAGATCGAAAACAGTGGATGAGGTTGAGAAGTTACTGATGGTGTGGATCAATGAAAAACAGATAGCGGGTGATAGTATTTCCATGGCGATAATATGTGAAAAGGCAAGGAAGTTGCACGCAGATCTTGTCAAGACAATGCCTGCAACCATTGGTGAGGCAAGTGATTTTAAATCCAGCAAAGGCTGGTTTGACAGGTTTAAGAAACGTAGTGGCATACACAGTGTTGTGAGGCATGGTGAGGCAGCCAGCTCAGACAAACGTGCAGCTGAAAAATTTGTGCAGGAATTTCAGAGGTTCATAGACACTGAAAAATTCGAACCCCAACAAGTGTTTAATTGTGATGAAACAGGCCTGTTTTGGAAGAAAATGCCCAACAGGACCTTCATTACTCAGGATGGCATTAAAAGACCAAGAAGGGAAGTAACCCCAGAGAGGGACTTGTTACCTGAAGTCCTTTTGGACGGGGATTCCTCTTCCAACCACTAACACCCTGCCCCTGTCATCATCCCTATCTTCCAGATGCCTGCAAGTCTCTTCAATAAAGGTAAGTAAATGTTATTTATATTATATTTTGTGTGAATATTTTTTTGTGGAACAGATTAATTGTATTTACATTATTTCTTATGGGAAATAAGGGTTCAGATTACGAAAGGTTCGGATTGAAAAATAGCTCCTGGAACGGATTAATTTCGTTAACCGGGGGTCCACTGTATTCGCATCGGCGATTTTGCCAATTCCATTGTACCAGTCGACCAAACTCATAGCTATTTCTTTAGAACTCCATTTGTTCTATCGATTGAGTACAAGAAACCACCAATTTACCAATTTCAACTACCCAATAAAGTGGTCAGAAATTGGCAATTTAGCCAATTTCATGCAAAAATAAAAAAGATGTCAATTTCAAAATAGGGTCCAGAATAAACAATGCAGACATTCCTGGCACTAAAATACGATTTTATCTGTTCATTAGTCACGTCTTTAGGCCCCTCTTATATTACTCCTGCTTTCTATTTTGATTTTTTATTCACAAAAAATAGAAGATTTACTGTTATGCAGACTACTGCATTATTGTAAAAATGGCATGAATAATATCAGTGCACTTGTGTAAGAATATTAGACTCACCAGTTGACGTGTATTGGATGCGTGGCATGATCTGTTTACTCCTGAACATTGGCAAAAATCAAACATTTCCGCTACTTTGAGCTCAATTTCAAGGTAGTTTTCATCATGAAACTAATCAAAATCATCTCTATTTCTGTAATAAGATTTCCATTCTATCAAATGAGACCACAAAAAAGAGAATACAACCATAAATACTATACAAAAATACATCTCCAATTCGGCATTTTAATCCAAAAACACGAAGTTTTTTTTTCTCATTATGCACTGCATAATGAGAAATGTGGGCCTACCAGCTTTCTCCCGCTTGATTTGAAGCTGCTAGAATTTTTGAGTATATATACGTCCGAAACACTGGCTCGTAAGACATATATATACGACCGAAACTGTCAAATGGTTAAAGAAAGAAATTGTAGCAAAGTATCAAAGTGGAGTCGATAAAGGCTATAGCACCAGCCAGCGATAAAGTGTAGTATTAACAGTGTAGCAAGTAAGTTAAGCGATTAAGAGATAGAAAAATGATGACACGAAACTTAACTCCTACATTGTTGTTTGAGGAATATAGGGGCATTGAGACCAACGCCGCCCTCTGCCACCATCTCCTCCAAGGTAAGTGTAAATATTTCTTATGTATATAAGTGTGAATATTTCTTATTTATAAATTAGTGTAAATATTTCTTATTTATAAATTAAAGTGTAAATATTTCTTATTTATAAATTACATAGATTGTTTGGGTGTGAATACTCTTGGTGGGTTCTGCTGCCTCCACCACTACCACCACTATATGTACGGCTTATGGTCAGTGGCCCTTATGAACCCAACAACAATAACAATATCACTAGTCCTCACATTCGTAATAACATATTATATTCATTCTAGATTACAGTGGACCCTCGGTTTTCGTTCACCTCCAAACTCGAACAATTATGTAAGTGTATTTTTGTAAGTGCTTTTGTAAGTGTATTTTTGGGGGTCTGAATCAACTAATTTAATTTACATTTGTCCTTATGGTAACAAATTCGTTTGGTAACGGCATTCGAACAGCATTCTGGAAAGAATTTTCAATGAAAACCGAGGATCCACTGTATATAGCATGTTTCTATGTTATTAAAATTGTTTATTATGTCATATTAGATGAATTGTGATAGATAAATAAGCCGTAGAGCTGATATTAGTGTCAAATTTAAAAATTTTGTCCTGCCTACAAACAATAAACTCACCTCCCTCTCTCCTCTCCATCTTCCGAACACCAACAAGAGTCGCCAATAAAGGTAAGTGTGATAGTAAATGTTCATTTATACATGTTATTAGTGCTTTATATTTATTTGTCATTCTTTTCTGTATGTAAATCTATATTTAATCTCTAAAAAAAAATTTTTTTTAATATTCCTGGGTGTCTGAAATGGATTAATTGAATTTACATTATTTCTTATGGGGAAAATGGTTTTAGTTTTTGCCGATTTTAATTTTAGCCGATCCCTCTGGAACGGATTAAACACGAAAACCAAGAGTCCACTGTATTAGGAAACCATGTTAAACGATGATATGTTGTAGAACAATAGTTCTACTGCAAGAATTGAAATTTGTTTATGAATTGTGACAGTAGTATTGTCAATATTGGCAAGAAGGAAGAGATTATGAGCATGTCGAGCAATGTGCACTGTGACAATATGTACAATACTCTTGAGATTATTATTATAATCAAAAGAAGCTCTAAACCACAGGGGTTAATACTCTTGAGAACATTAAATAAAATACTTATCAAACAAGACATAGGAGTTGCCTTGCTGATACTATGGTCTAAAATTTCTACAAAAAGGATGTTTTTTGTTAGTGTCTCTGCCATTTACTATATAGTATGCTCCCACTACCTTCTGTCAGGGAGACCCAAATGTACTTCCCTACTTTAATACAGTGGACCCTTGAAAATCGTCTTTAATCCGTTCCAGAGAGTCAGACCAAAATTCAAAATTGATGATTTTCAAAACCATTTTCCCAATAAGAAATAATGTAAATCAAATTAATCCGTTTCAGACACCCAAAAGTATTAAAAAATATTTTTTTACATGAAATGTACATTTATCTACAAAGAAAACAATGAGACATGAAGAATAAAACAATAATAATGGAAGACAGGAGGAGGGTAGAGGATGGAAGAGTTCCTATTGTTTGGAAAGGGAATCCCCTTCCATAGACTTTAGGTACCAAGTCCTTTTCCGGGGTTACTTCCCTTCTTTGTCATTTACTACCACAGTACATTCATTACTTACTTTAAAATATTTGTAGTCTTAATGTAGGGAGACAGGTGTGTAGTATTTATTTGTAGGAATTCAGTTTAGGTAGCCTGTAGACATAGGTACACGTATGTAGCCCCCCTGGGCTACACTACACAGCCATATTATTACCATGTTCACTGAGTTTAATCGTTTCTAACAACTATCTTTAGATGCCATCATAAACAAAGGGAGAAATAATGAATAATTCATGCTGAGAATTGTAAACAAACGAGTATGAAGGACAGTTACTTGCACCAGACGGCAGACTTACAGTTTTGTCTAACGCTGCATCAGAGAAAATGTAATGTTTACTCTCCACCCGACTCACCACTCGATAGCATATAAACATTGTATCAATGTTTATATGCTATATGATATGTAACCTGTTTCTTATATAATTTTGAAGAAAATATCATAGATGGAGTAATGAAAATGTCTATATTAACTTAAAATAAAACATATAACCTAAAATAAGACATTTGTTTAATCTTGGTGTGGGGAAGTACCCTGCCTGGTGTGGGGAAGTACCCTGCCTGGTGTGGGGAAGTACCCTGCCTGGTGTGGGGAAGTACCCTGCCTGGTGTGGGGAAGTACCCTGTCTGGTGTGTTCTTTCTTGAATTCCATCATATTTCTCACCTTCTTTAGCAAAGAGCAGGCACTAGGAGCTTTCTCTGGGCCCATGGTGGCTTATTTAGCAGTTTCAAGCACAAAATGAATGAAATATAAAGAAATGTATCGTATGAACGCGTGAGGTGATCGTCACTCGCCAAGATACAATGCCAGACTGATGCTGAATGGTGTTTGTGTGCCCACAGTGGCTGGGAGGCCACTCCAACGCGTTTCGTACAACTGCCGATTTTTAAGCCAAAGGAAGAAAATCAAGCCAATATTTTAGCGAAAAAAGTTGCCAATTTTCAAATTTGCCAATATTCAATGGAGATGATTTTCAAGGGTCAACTGTATCAGTGTTCCTAAAGGAAGACATATTAGTGCATGACTCGTGACACCAACTCTGGCATAGCTTTCTCTCTAGAAAGACTTCTCATGTGACTTTTTAAGTGAAATCTTTTAGAAAAATCTTTCAGACATTCTGAATACTGATACGGCCTCTCCTCAGTATGAGTTCTCATGTGTCTCACTAAAAGTGAATTGCTAGAAAAGTCTTTCAGACATTCTGAACACTGATATGGCTTCTCTCCAGTATGAGTTCTCATGTGACTTACTAAATGTGATTTTCTAGAATAGTCTTTCAGACATTCTGAACACTGATATAGCTTCTCTCCAGTATGAGTTCTCAAGTGACTTACTAAATGTGATTTATCATAAAAGTCTTTGAGACATTCTGAACACTGATATGGCTTCTGTCCAGTATCAGTTCTCATGTGACCTACTAAATGTGATATTTTAGAAAAGTCTTTCAGACATTCTGAACACTGAAATGGCTTCTCTCCAGTATGAGTTCTCATGTGCCTTGATTTTTGAGAAAAGCCTTTCAGACATTCTGAACACTGATATAGCTTCTCTCCAGTATGAGTTGTCATGTGACTTACTAAATGTGATTTATCAGAAAAGCCTTTCAGACATTCTGAACACTGATATGGCTTATTTCCAGTATGAGTTCTCATGTGACTTACTAAGTTTGATTTTTGAGAAAAGTCTTTCAGACATTCTGAACACCGAAATGGCTTATTTCCAGTATGAGTTCTAATGTGTATTACTAAATGCGATTTTTTAGAAAAGTCTTTCAGACATTCTGAACACTGATATGGCTTATTTCCAGTATGAGTTCTCATGTGACTTACTAAGTTTGATTTATCAGAAAAGTCTTTCAGACATTCTGAAGACTGATATGGCTTCTCTCCTGTATGAGTTCTCATGTGACTTACTAGATGTGATTTTTTAGAAAAGCCTTTCAGACATTCTGAACACTGATATGGCTTATTTCCAGTATGAGTTCTCATGTGACTTACTAAGCCTGATTGATTAGAAAAGGCTTTCAGGCATTCTGAACACTGATATGGCTTATTTCCAGTATGAGTTCTCATGTGACTTACTAAGCCTGATTGATTAGAAAAGGCTTTCAGGCATTCTGAACACTGATATGGCTTCTTGCCAGTATGAGTTCTCATGTGCCTTACTATGCCTGATTTTTTAGAAAAGCCTTTCAGACATTCTGAACACTGATATGGCTTCTCTCCAGTATGAGTTGTCATGTGAGTTACTAAATGTGATTTATCAGAAAAGTCTTTCAGACATTCTGAACACTGATATAGCTTATTTCCAGTATGAGTTCTCATGTGACTTACTAAGTTTGATTTTTGAGAAAAGTCTTTCAGACATTCTGAACACTGATATGGCTTCTCTCCAGTATGAGTTCTCAAGTGACTTACTAAATGTGATTTTTTTGAAAAGTCTTTCAGACATTCTGAACACTGATATGGCTTATTTCCAGTATGAGTTCTCATGTGTCTTTCTAAATCTTGTTTCATAGAAAAGACTTTCTGACATTCTGAACACTGATATGGCTTCTCGCCAGTATGAGTTCTCATGTGAATGATTAATTTATATTTTTCAGAAAACTTTTTTAGACACACTGAACACTGAAGTGTTTTTTTGCCTATGATAAACCTGGTCTGATATCCACACTGAGGTTGTTGTGAAGATTGTTTGAGTGAGTCTGAATGTTGATCTAATTGGTCTCCTTCATGAACAACTGTAAATTGTGTTGCTTCAACACATTGTTTTTCAAGTATTTTAGACATAGTGAACAATAAGTCTCACATATTTAAATTGTTTAACCAGGGGAAATTTCAGAAAATTTTATTAAACAGAAAACTAATATTTCTGTATTATTCTGTCATTGTAAGTATAGCAAGCACTAAACCTGTAGGGGTAATAGTGTCTGAGGAATGGGACGGATGACACTAGCAGGTATTTATGACACATTAAAATCATGACACTGTTGTTGGCACTATAAGTGTTGTAGTACCAACACTTGTTACAGTGTTGTAATTGTATTAACACTGTAGCATTGTCACTATTATTTACACTGTAGTTAGTGTTGTCACTGTATTAACACTGAAGTTAGTGGTGTCACTATATATACATTATAGTATTTACAGAACTAACAGGATATTTCTAACACTGATGTTGCTACTACAAGTGCCACCTTCTTGTACTAGGATGACCTGAAGTATTGACACTACAAGTACAACCTTCTTGTACAAGGATGACCTGCAGTATTGACACCACAAGTGTCACCTTCTTGTACCAGGATGACCTGCAGTATTGACACTACAAGTGTCAATTTCTTGTACCAGGATGACCTGCAGTATTGACACCACAAGTGCCACCTTCTTGTACCAGGATGACCTGCAGTATTGACACTACAAGTGCCACCTTCTTGTACCAGGATGACATGCAGTGTTGACACTACAAGTGCCACCTTCTCGTACCAGGATGACCTGCAGTGTTGACACTAAAAGTGCCAGTCTGTTGTATTAAGATGACCTGCAAAATAAAATTGAAAATTTATGACCTTTCATTATAATTAATTATAATTAATGTCAATATTAATACAGTGGTACCTCTACTTACGAGCAGCTCCCAACTCAAACAATTATGTAGTGTATTTTTGTAGGTGCCTTTGTAAGTGTATTTTTGGGAGTCTGAAATGGATTAACCTAATTTTCATTTTTTCTTAAGGGAAAAAATTCCTTCGGTATTGGCACTTGAATAGCCGTCTGGAACAAATTAAGCTCGTAACTAGAGGTACCACTGTATTTTAAACACACCAGCCATCTCCCACTAAGGTAAGGTGACTCAATAAAGAAGAAACACTTTCTCCATCACTGTCTTGCAAGAAGAGGGTTGATATTACACTTCGGATGTCCATCTAAACTGTAAATATCTGCACTCATCCTTCAGAGTGCAGGCACTGTACTTCCCACTTCCCACCCTATTTCAGAGTGCAGGCACTGTAAATCCTACCTCCAACCCCCCCCCTTCAGAGTACAGGCACTGTAATTCCTATCACCATTCCTCCTCCAGTGTGAAGGCACTGCGCTTCCCACCACCACCCCTCCTTCAGAGTGCAGGCACTGTACTTCACTGTACTTAACACCAGAAACCCCTCCTTCAGAGTGTAGGTGCTGTACTTACCACCTCCACCCCTCCTTCAGAGTGTAGGAACTGTACTTTCTACCTCCACCCCTCCTTCAGAGTGCAGGAACTGTACTTTCTACCTCCACCCCTCCTTCAGAGTACAGACACTGTACTTTCCACCTCCACCCCTCCTTCAGAATGCAGGCACTGTATTTCCCACATCCACTCCTACAGAGTGCAGGCATTGTACTTCCCACCTCCAGAACTCAAGTCCAATTAACCAGTTTCCTTGACAAATGTTACCTTGCTCACACTCCAATAACATGACAAGTTCGAAAACTATTTGTCTCCACTCCTTTATAACACATGCCTGCTTGGTGCCCAAGCCCCTTACACACAAAACTTTCTTTACCCCCCTCCCTCCATCATTTCCTTGGATGAGTCCTACCCTGCTTTCCCTCCACTACAGATTTATATGCCCTCCAAGTCAACCTATTTTGTTCCATCCTCTCTAAACATCCAAAGCATCTCAACCCCTCCTCAGCTCTCTGGATAATACTTTTATTAACTCTGCACCTCCTTCTAATCTCAAAACTACACATTCTCTGCATAATACTTACACCACACAGTATTATTTTTTTTAAACACACTGGCCATTTCTCACCAAGGTAGGGAGACTTGAAAGAGAGGAAACACTTTCATCATTACTCACTCCATCACTATTTTTCCAGAAGCTTGCTGATACAGTGGACCCTCGAGTTTCGTGAGCTTCGCACTTCGTGAATTTCGCCTTTCAGCAACTTTTTTTTTCAAAATATTTGTAGGTCCATTTGTAGGTCATCCAGAACACTTACGAGTGGCTTCCCAGTGTCCAGGTCCACACAAAGGCACCCCACACACCATTCAGAGTCAGTGTGGCATCATTTCTTGGCAAGTGACCATCACCCCATGCGTTCATACGATACATTTCATAATATTCCATTCTTTTTTGAGCTTGTAACTGCTAAATAAGCCACCATGTAAGAAACATGATAGAATTGAAGAAATAAATCATTTGCAAAATTTAAAAATGGAGTGCGTGTGGCTGAGCTTGCCAGGATGTATGGGAAGCCCCATTCAACCATCACTTCAATTGTGATGAAGAAAAAGGAAATCAAGGAAGCTGTTGTTGTGAAAGAGGTAGATATGCTCACAAACATGATATCGCAAATACTCGAAGATGTTGAGAATTTGTTGTTGGTGTGGATCAACCAAAAACAGTTAGCAGGAGATAGTGTTATGAAGTTGCATGCAGATTTTGTAAAGAAAATGCCTAGAACGAGAGCTGATGTTAGTGAATTTAAGGCCAGCAAAGGCTGGTTTGAGAGATTTAGGAAGGGTAGTGTCATACACAGTGTGGTAAGGCATGGCGAGGCTATAAGATCTGACAAATGTGCGGCTGAAAAAATTGTGCAGGAATTCAAGGGGTACGTAGAGGATGAAGGATTCCTCCCCCCAACAAGTGTTCAATTGTGACAAGTGTTCAATTGTGACTGGGCCTACTGGCCCAGTAGCTTATGTGCCAGCTGGGCCTGGAGTTTTACAACTCATCTCTTATGAGTTCATCCACCACCCGTACCATGGTTTGCAATCATGCCATTACAATTTTGTGAGACAACTATGGTTTCATCTGGAAAAGTTTGTTGTTCACTAACCATGAGTAATATTACTGTCATAGAACATGAATGTTTTGAGACAAGACTGGAAAATAGTGTGATTATGTCAAATCTCTGAAGAATGAACAGATCCTGGACTGTGGAACATGAAGAAGAATCTGTAAGTTCATTGTCCTGGACAGCAGAATAACCAGGGACACAACAGACTAGGTTTTTATGCTTCCTCAGGTGACATAGTCAGTGTTGAATGTTACTATGTCTTTATGGATGTTGAAGAGGTGAATGTGTTGAATGTAACTACAGAGGACCCTTGAATTTCGTGATTAATCTGTTCCAGAGAGTCCGCCGAAATTAAAAATTCACGATTTTCAAAACCATTTTCCCTATAAGTAATAATGTAAATCAAATTAATCTGTTTCAGACAACCAAAAGTATTAAAAAAATTTTTTTTTACATGAAATGTACATTTATGTACACAGAAAACAATGAGACATGAAGAATAAAACAATAATAACATGACACTTACCTTTATTGAAGAGTTGTTGATGTGTGGAAGACGGGAGGTTACTTCCCTTCTTTGTCTTTTACTGCCACAGTACATTCATTACTTACCTTAAAATATTTGTAGTCTTAATGTAGGGAGAGAGGTGTAGTATTTATTTGTAGGAATTCAGTGTAGGTAGCCTGTAGACGTAGGTACACGTATGTAGCCCCCCTGGGCTACACTACACAGCCATATTATTACCATGTTCACTGAGTTTAATCATTCTAACAACTACCTATAGATGCCATCATAAACAAAGGGAGAAGTAATGAATAATTCATGCTGAGAATTGTAAACAAACGCGTATGAAGGGCAGTTACTGCACCAGACGTGAGAGACAGTTTTCTCTAACACTGCATTTGAGAAAACGTAATGTTTACTCTCCACCCGACTCACCACTCAATAGCATATATACATTGTATCAATGTTTATATGCTATATGATATGTAACGTGTTTCTTACATAATTTTGAAGAAAATGTCATAGATGGATTAATGAAAATGTCTATATTAACCTAAAATAAAACATTTAACCTAAAATAAGACATTTGTTTGAGCTTGGTGTGGGAAGTACCCTGGCTGGTTTGAGTGGGGAAGTACCCTGGCTGGTTTGTGTGGGGAAGTACCCTGGTTGGTTTGTGTGGGGAAGTACCTTGGTTGGTTTGTGGGGAAGTACCCTGCCTGGTGTTGGGAAGTACCCTGTCTGGTGTGTTCTTTCTTGAATTCTATCGTGTTTCTAGCCTTCTTTAGCAAAGGGCTGGCACTAGGAGTTTTCTTTGGGCCCATGGTGGCTTATGTAGCAGTTGCAAGCACTAAAACGAATGAAATACAGTGGACCCTGGATTACGCTATTAATCCGTTCCAGAGGGCTTAACTTAAACCAAAAAGAACTTAATCCGAATCTATTTTCCCCATAAGAAATAATGGAAATTCAATTAATCCGTTTCATTCACCCAAAAGTATTAAAATAAATATTGTTTCCACATTAAATTACACAGAAAAGAATGAGATATAAAGTACATAAAACAGTAATAACTTGACACTTAACTTTATTGAAGAGTTGTTGATGTGTGGAAGACGGAAGGAGGGGAGAGGAAGGAGGAGTTGCTAGTGTTTGGAAGGGGAATCCCCTTCAATTAAGACTCAGGTACCAAGTTCTTTTCCGGGGTTACTTCCCTTCTTTGTTTTTTAATAACACTAGGACCAGCTTGAGTCACTGGAACCCTGTCGCTCAAAAAAGTGTTCCAGAGAGTTGTTTCTGGCGTATGTTTGGAAATGTGCTGGCTACAAGGGTGTGTTTGGGGACAGGACAAGATAGTCCTTCATTATGACACTAATATCAACTCTATGGCTTATTTATCTGTCACAATTCATCTAATATGACATAATAAACAATATAAATAACAAAGAAACATAACATATACAGTGGACCCTCGGTTTTCGTGCACCTCCAAACTCGAACAATTATGTAAGTGCTTTTGTAAGTGTACTTTTGGGGGGTCTGAAATGACTAATCTAATTTACATTTATCCTTATGGGAATAAATTAGTTTGGTAATGGCACTCAAACAGCATTCTGGAAAGAATTTTCAACGAAAACCGAGGGTCCACTGTACTCTAGAATGAATAAAATATATCATTACAAATGTGAGGACTGATGTTGTGTTGTTTGTTGTTGGGTGTATAAGGGCCGCTGATCATAAGCCTTACATACAGTGGTGGTGGTGGGCAGCAGCAGCTGATGGCAGTGTTGTCAGTCGCCCTATACCTCAAACAACAATGGAGGAGTTAAGTTTTGTGTCGTAATTTTTCTATAGATTAATGGCTTAGCTTACTTGCTACACTGCTAGTGCTACACTTCATCGCTGGCTGGAACTATAGCCTTTATCAACTCCTGCTGTTTTAGTATCATAACGTATTGTAGAATCACTGAATCACTTAAGAAGACACATTCTCCCCTCTCAGCCCTTTACCAATGGGCTGGCACTAGGAGCTTTCTTTGGGCCCATGGTGGCTTATTTAGCAGTTGCAAGCACTAAAAACAATGGAATACAGTCTCTCCTCACTTAACAACGTACTCGTTTACTGATGACTAGGAGTTACGACGGGCTCTCCGACGTTTAAAAAAAAAAATTGTATGCCGTATGAGAACTTAGGTTACGCATCTCAATCTCCTTCTTACAGCCACTCAGTACACTAGCTTTTAAAGTCTCCAAGACCACATATTTGTACAAATTTTAACTTGATTGTGTACCCCATAGTACAAGATAGAAGTGCAGCAGCACTTTTATAGGTTTCATAGCTGACATTTAAAGCACTGTTATTACAATAAATAAATCTTAATCTTTATTAATTATTATTATTATTTGTATTATCACCATCAACATACGTACCTTGTTCACTGAGTTTAATCATTTCTTAATTAAGCTGCCACGAGAGAGACTGAATGTAAATACACAGACGAACAAACCAGCTGATCTTTTTATACTGTGAATTTGTTTTGTACTTCTTCCATTTTCCTCTTGTTGTTTTTCCTCCTCCAAGTGCTGCTGCACTTATAACTCTATCTTGTACTATGGGGTGCACAATAGACGTGTAGCAGCACTTGGAAGAGGAAAAACAAGAGGAAAATGGAAGTACACTGGAAATAAGTCACTATGTCAGACTTTTTTGGGTTATCCTAGGTTCTCTACACATATGCTGCTATGTATGATAATCTATGTAACTGTATTTGTGTATACCTGAATAAACTTACTTAAAGTACACAGTCAAG
This sequence comes from Cherax destructor, assembly GCA_009830355.1. Classification (NCBI taxonomy): domain Eukaryota; kingdom Metazoa; phylum Arthropoda; class Malacostraca; order Decapoda; family Parastacidae; genus Cherax; species Cherax destructor. Next base: position 23,432 of record WNWK01012604.1, read on the forward strand.
GGATCAGCTGGTGTTCGTCTGTGTGTTGACATTTTGTCTCTTGTGGCAGCTTAAGAAATTATTATACTCAGTGAACAAGGTATGTTGATGGTGATAATAATAATAATAACAATAATAATAATAATAAAATACCATAATTAATAATCACTCTGGGGCACTGTAAATGTCATACGTATTTCGTATAGGTTTGGTAGCTGACATTAAGCACTCCAGAGCGATTGTTATTATTATTATCATCAATGTTATTATTATTAATTATTTATTATTATTATTATTATTATTATTATTGTAAATTATTATAAATAATAATAATAATAATAAAAGCTATTTTTGCATTTTTTCTTATGACAAGAGTGATCTAGGCATGTTGTGGGGAATTAAAAGAGATTACCTGTCTGGGCTTCACGTTACTTGCACCTAATCTCGGAGTGGACCGCTAGTATAATTTACGCGTTACCCTGAGGCGTGTGAGAAAATTGACCCACTCCTGGTCACATCCAAGGGGTCCCTTCGATATTCTCACTCTAAATCCACATCTATCCTTGACCAGTTTATTAAGAATGAGTAACACCAATAGTTACGGTATTGTTAATTTTAGTGGACTGTATGGGTTAATATCTGACTGATTGGGGAGAAGGAGGAAAGAGAACAACTTAATATCACTCACCCTTTATCCGTGCCATTGCTGTTCACTGGAAGATCCCGTCATTATCATTCTCACCATAGACCCACATTATCCCAACATACCTACTGGCCAGACGGTTGCTAAGACAATAAGAGTACTTACAGTGGGGAAGAAACAGCCTTCTTGCTGCTATTCTTCGACGGATCTCGTGGTCCTGCTCGGTAGAGATTATTCTTCCGGCAAGACGATGATGATGGTGGTTGTCCCGATGAGTCAAGAGAAGATTGATTCCTTGAACTCTCTTACGCCCACGGGACCGGGCGTTTAATTAACATGTGGTTGATCGGGAGTAGCGATTCATCTCCTCTCGCTATTTCCCTTTATTACAGTTTATACGTAAAACTTTAAACACTATTCACACGACGGTTTAATGTCCCACTAATTTACCCTCGTTAGAAGTTAATCCATTAATAATTGTGTACGATGAACACTGATCGAACTGACGCACATTTCCTCCATCAACAAACCGTAATGGCTACGTCGGTCACTATTTAACACATTATCACTCTATTATTGTAGTTTCTTGGACTTAATGTCCCACATTATGCCCGGCGAATATTCACAACATTCACTATTGTGAAGAGAGACCATTAACCGCGATTTGGTCGTTATAAACGCCGATTCTCGTTTCCTTTATAACTGGAGCTCTCCCATCGTTCCACTTTCTTCCGCTTATCCCACGAGACAGCCTCCTTGGGCGACTTCACTTGACCCAGCTCGGCGTACCCACGCGACCGTAGCGATGGTTCTCTCTTCATCTCAATAAAAATACGAACCAACAGCCACACATTAAGAATATTCACATTAGAAAGGCTATCGAGTATAACCTTTCAGGAAAATACCCAATATTTTCCACACGTTTCCCCTGATGTAAACAATACATACTATATCTAATCCCACATAATATGGCATATATTATTCATTTAAGCGTCTTTATTACAGTTCTAGGGTATTTATCGTGTTTCTGATATAAATTTGGAATAAATGTAATAGATAGATAACCTTTATTACTAATATGAGCGTAATTACACAACATTTTATTAGCGCCACGGCTAACATCCAACACCCATGACGACTCACCAGACACTGAATGCTACTGCTCACCTCCCTCTCATTTAGCTCCTCCCACTTCGTAACGATGTTAGATGGTGAATTTAATGTATTTTTCTCTAAGCTTAACTCATTGTATGTGTATTTTACTTTTTTTATTGTTTTCTTTAATACATATATAAGAGTTATGCAAATTAAAATAAAGTTATCAAGTTGGAGTTTCATTTTTATTTTTTTTTCTAATATGTATACGTATTTAATTCAGCATTTGGCATCATTACAAAGGGAGAAGCAGCAGTAACTCATGACACTTCATCCCACTATAAAATATTGTATAATTATACTATCACTATCAATATATATTACGTACCTATCATATTTATTCCAGAATAATATTAGGTATAACATAAATAACGTAGAAGCATGATAAAAACTGACATTATATAGAGAGGTATTGAAGGGTGGAGGGCGGAGGATGAAAAAAAAAAAGTGACCGAGAAAACGTTATGCGCCTGAAGGGTAACTATAGAAGATCACTCTTACCCTATGCAAAGACTGAAAAAAGTGCGATTTAAAAAAAAAAAAATCCCAAGTAATCAGCTATGCAGGTGTTTCCTGGAATATCTCAGAAGTAAGTCATTGACCTATTTCATGTTGTATTACCGTTAATAATACACATTGAAAGGAATTTCCCAGCAAACATAAAACTGAATGTTTTAATTTTGGGTGGTGACACTTTTGAAGTGTCAGTAAAGGGTGATTCCTCAATTAGCGACAAAATCGTTTACTGACGGGGTCTTAGGCCCCTATCTCCGTCGTTAAGTGAGGAGAGACTGTAATGACAAAATGTATGGTATGAATGCGTGGGTGGCTGTCACTCGCTGGTAAACAATGGCACACTGACTCTGGATGGAGTGTTGGGCCGTCCTGGCCATGTGTACGCGTCCAGGATGAATGGCTTATTCCGAGTGGATCATCGTATACTGAACCAATATTTTTATGGAAAAATGTATCGCTAACCGAATTTAGCGTAATCCGATGACATCGTAATTCGGGGGTCTACTATATTAAGAAATATATTGTATGAACGCATGAGGTAATCGTCACTCGCCAAGATACAATGCCAGACTGACTCTGAATGGTGTTTGTGTGTCCGCGGCAGCTGGGAGGCCACTCGGACGCATTTCATACGACCGCCGATTTCTAAGCCAAATCATGAAAATCAAGCCAATATTTTGACAAAAAAAAGTTGCCGATTTTCAAATTTCACGATATTCAAGGGGATGAAATTCAAGGGTCCACTGTATGTCTTTATGATTACTGAGGTGACACAGTGTTCAATGTAACAATATCTTTATGATTACTGAGGTGACAGAGTGTTGAATGTTACAATATCTTTATGATTGCTGAAGAAGCGACACAGTGTTTACATAAAAAACATAAGGAACACTGCAGCAGGCCTACTGGCTCATGTGAGGCAGGTCCAATTCACCAACCAACTTATGCCACTGTTCCAACCTAGTCAGGTCCAGGTCACATCCACTTAAGGAAGACGCATGGCATCAGACCTATTAGCTCAAGCTAGTTTTTCCAACTTGAAACTATTGCTGGGAGTTCTGTCTTGGATAGATATTTTTAGCATGTTAATTACATCCTCTTTATTTATTCCTGTTTTCCATTTATACACCTCAATCATATCCCCCCAAATTCTATGCCTTTCTAGAGAGTGCAGATTCAGGGTGTTCAGTCTATCCTCATTGGGAAGATTTCTGATACACTGGATCAACTATGTCTTCCACCTTTGTATGTTTTCCAGTGCATTTATATCCATTCTGTAATATGGTGACCAGAACTGTGAAGCATAATCTAAATGAGGCCTAACAAAGATATGTAGAGTTGAAGAACAACCTAAGGACTTCCATTATTTATGCTTCTTGATATGAAACTAAGAATTCTGTTCACTTTATTGCGAACACTTATGCACTGTTGTCTTGGTTTCAGATTACTGCTAATCAGAACTCATAAATCCTTTTTGCAGTCAGTAATATTAAGATTTATGTTTAGTTTATATGTGGCATGGTTATTTTCCTGTCCAATATTTAGAACTTTCCAATTGTCTATATTAAACTGCATCTGCCAATTCCCCGACCACAGCATCAGTCTATTCAAATCTTCCTCGAGTGCTTTGTCCTCATTAGAATGAATTAGATGACCTATTTTGGTGTCATCAGCAAATTTGCTAATGCCACTAATTATTCCCTCATCTATGTCATTTATGTAAATTGTGAACAACAAAGGGCCCAAAACTGACCCCTGTAGAACACTGCTTGTGATGTGCCCTCAATCTGATTTCTCCCTATTTATGCACACTCTCTCTTGCCTATTTGTCAATCATGCCTCTACCCAGGAAAAAAATTCTCCTCCTATTCCATGTGCCTTACATTTCTTCAGTAACCACTGATGTGGACTCTATCGAAAGCCTTACTGAAGTCCATATACACAATATCAAATTCATTACCATGATCTACCTCTTTAAATATCTTAGTGAAAAAAAGTTAGTAAATTCGTACAGCACAGCAGGGCAGAGAAGGGTGCAGGGGTATTGGGTAGCAAGAAAGAAGGGGATTTTTAGGTCATGGAGTGCAGCGGGGCATTGGATAGTGCAGGGGTAGAGGGTAACAAGAGATTGAGGTAGAAAGGGCTGTGAGGAGTGCTAGAGGCATCATCATTAGAGTTTGTGCAGTAAATCAGTTTCCTGTCAAAAAGTCAACAAGAAAATCTTGGTTAAAGGAGGGTCCATCAGCAACAAGAAAATATAAAATAAGGTCAGTAGAGTGGTGACGACATTGGAGGTAAATTCTGTGCGCGCATTGATAGTGAGCAGTCCAACAGAATATGGCTAACAGAAACTGGAACCTGACAATTCTCAGAGAGTGGAACCTGACACCTCTCAATGAGATACCCGAGAGTAAGAAAAGTGAGGTCGATGCAAAGTCGGGAGAGAGTAGTTTCCCACCTCGACAGTGATGACAAGAAAATGACATGAAACCTTTACTTGGTTTAATAGAATGTTATTTGTTATGTAGCAGATCAGACCAATGTAGTTGAAAACTAGTGTGAAAATGGGTAGCAATTACAGCAAAATAGTCTGTGAATGAAACACCTCTATATGAAACTGGGAGGTCATGTACTGCTGACCACATAGCAGTGTCTACTTGTTCATTGCCCTGTATATCAACATGACCGGGGACCCAACAAAAAAAATATCTTTGTGTTTGCTAGAGATACGGCGTAACCAAAGTTGGAAATGAAGAACCAGGGGATAAGATGTATCAAATTTTCTAATGGCATGTAAAGCACTAAGGGAGTCTGAAATGACCACAAATGATGACACAGGCATAGATGCCTGTCACCATAAAAATGCTAGCCGAGGATAATAAATGCCCTCGCACGATGCTGTCTGGAAACACTGATGTGAATCTGACTTGGATCTCGCTAAAGAATATGCCAACATCAAACTCCGAGCTGCCCCACCTAGGGCACCTAAAGTGCTCATTGTCATATACAACGTCAACAAGCACTTGAATCCTAAATATCTGGTGTCAGAGCAAGTTGCAAGCCCTTGTCGACTTCCCAACGATCTGATATTAGCTGAGTGGACTGGCCAGGGGACTTTGCCATGCTATATTCACTCCCGTGCTGCCCTCAACAGGCGCTATAACATTGCATTGTACAGATCTCCTCAACGATGTTATAAGTGTCAACGTTGGGGCCACATTGCCAGGAAATGCCCAGCTAAGTCATACTGGTGTGCAGTGTGTGCCAATGCTCATTCTTCTGAACGGTGTTATGATTTGATCAAACAGTACCAGACTGTTGCTAAGCGATGTATCAATTGTAAGACTTCAGGAGTCACAGCAGCTCATGCTGACTGCAGTGTGAGGGCTGCCCACATCGCAGCCAACCGCACCTCACCCTGCACCTCCCATTATGACCCCCCAGGCCTACCAGATACCTGGAGTCTGAATACTGGCTCATGCCTGCCCTCAAACAATGGGGTTGAGCACTTCACCTGGGAAGCACATCAACAGAGCTCCATCACGTCTGCTGTCAATGCCAGTCTAGCTGAGTCAGCTGACAGTCAGCCACCGAGCTCAGCTGACCGGGGCTTCACGTCTCCAGATGTTCCTAGTCTTGCTCGTGTGGTATACAACCTGAAGTCCCACATAGGACTACTGGAGAGACAGCAATTTCTCCTGAAGCAACAACTTGAGCAGCACAAAGAAAGATGTGTAGAGCATACCAATAGCAAGATTGTCACAAATTCTGAAAGCGAGTGTAAGGCTGATGAACAAGGTGGTGGTGGTGTCCTTAATTACGGCAATGACGAACCCAAGAGCTGTGTTGATAACTATAGTGAGCATCATGCTGAGGGCAGTGCTGTCTCTGATGTTAGTAATAGTTATGAGTATAATATAAGTATTGATGCCGAGTGTGATGAGGGCAGTGGTCTCCATAATGTTAGTAATAGTGATGTGTGTCATATAAGTGGTAGTGCCAAGTGTGATGAGGGCAGTGGTTTCCATAATGTTAGTAATAGTGATGAGGGTCATGTAAGTGGTGATGCCGAGTGTGATGAGGTTAACCACATTGACATTAATGTTGAATATAGCACTGCTGATAAATGTAATGAACACAATGTTGATAGTGGTGTTGGTGATGACAGTTATAGTGATGTGTGTAATGGTAGTGGAGGAGGGAATGTGAGTGGTAGTGCCACCTATCATACATTCACACATGAACAGCGTCGTGCTCTGTGCAAACAAAGACTGCCACGAGGCCTCACAACTGGACGTGCACTCAGAAAACTCATGGACCAGGGTAACACTGCTGACATTGATGAGGTCTGCTCTTTATATGAACAATTTTTTCATTATGCTGAGAAAAATGGCCAGATTCCAGGACTTCTATAATGGATCAGTCCTCGCATAAACTTAATATTTTTAGCTGGAATATTGCATCACTTAGAAAAAGACTTTCTGACCTTCATCATAAAGTAACCACCGAACCCATTGATATTGTGTGTCTACAAGAGTGCAGAGTCCCTGAAAATCCCAGCCCCTAAATTGCCATCATTTGTTGCATATAACCTCAAATCTACTAACTCTTGTGTTCTATATATTAAAAATCACTTCCCCATCAACTTCTCACACATAAGAAAACAGAGGGACTGCAATACCATGGTGTTAGGATTTATAATGGGAACTCTGCTCTCAACATATTTAATTTGTATGCTCCTGCTGATAAGTTCAATTACTTGGAGCTCCCAACTTGTGCTCAGTCTGAGCCTACTCTTATAATTGGAGATTATAATGCAAGACACAAAAGCATTGGAAGCTCACAGTTTGGTAATCGTAATGGTAACCAACTGTTGTCACTGTTAAACAGTCATGATAATGTGCAAATTGTAGGTGACCTTGAACCCACACATATCTATGGAGGCATCCTTGATCTGTGTCTTGGCTTCAACATTACTTCTGCCAGCTGTGAGTCTACCATTGTATCAGATATATCATCAGACCATTTCCCAAGGCTAACCTCACTAGATATAGGTAATACTATCCTTCCTGGTGGAATATTCAAACGGAAACGTTTTAATGTTTCCCCTGATCAACATGAGGACTTTGTTGCACATGTGACTGACTGGTATAATTCCTATGAGTGTTCCTCTGTTGAGACCTTTAACAATGACCTAGTGAGCAGTATTCAGAACTACTTAGAGTCGCCTCAAAAACCTCCTGGAACTCTTAACCCAACCATCTTCCATAACAATCATACCTCCTATAATAACCATACTTATTACAATGATCTTAAACTTCGAACACTGAAACGTACTGCTCGCAGAATAGGCCTAGCCTATAGAAAACATCGTACCCCTGGAATGCTGAGACTCTTTCAAACTGCCCTTGCTGCTGCCAGAGAGCGTATGACAGAGCTGCGGCAAACTGACTGGGAAAAATTTGTCAATGGTCTCAATGCTCACACCCCACTTAGCCGAGCATGGAGGAACATAAATAGAATTAAGGGTAACAGAACCGGTCAGATTGCACACCCTCATCCCTTACATAGGGCGAATGAGCTAGTCAGTGCTTGGGCTGTTACATCAAGCTATGAAAATCTTCCCAGTACCACACAGGCGAAATTAAATGACAAATATGATGCTCGGGAGAGACTTGTTTGTTTTATGCTCAGCAAGGAAGATGACTAACATTCCTTTCACTGACTTTGAACTTGATGCAGCACTAACTAAAGGCAACTCCACGTCACCTGGTGAGGATGGTATTACCTACAATATACTAAGATTGCTGTGTCGAGTACCAGGCAATCCTTTACTCGAATTATACAACATGAGCTATGTAACTGGGGAGCTCCCTAAATCTTGGACCAACAGCCTCATCATTCCCATTCCTAAGCCCAATCAACAAAATTCATTTCGCCCAATATCTCTTACTAGCTGCTTATGTAAAACATTTGAGAGGATGATTCTTAATCGTCTCATGTACAGAATCAAACATTTTTTGTCCCCCCGGTTGCATGGTTTCATGCATGGAAGGAGTGTGCACCATTGCATAGCCACCTTTCTCACTCTGCACACTGACAGCTCATACACTACCTTCCTTGACCTTAAATCTGCTTTTGATGTTGCCAACAGACATGTAATCATTAGTGAACTTGCCAGAATGGATGTTGGAGGATGGCTTCTCCGCTGGATTAAAGGCTACCTGTCCAACAGAAAGTCTTCTGTGTTGTTCCAGGGGCATAGAAGTATAACTAAAGACTTTGAATTAGGAACCCCACAGGGAGGTGTGCTCAGTCCCACTCTATTCAATATTCTAATTAATGCCTTACTTAATGCTATGCCTAGCCAGCCCCATCATTATATGATCAGTTTTGCTGATGATATAATGATTCACACCACCGGATTCTCCAACACCCAAAACATCCTTAACCATGTACAGTGGTACCCCGACTTACGATATTAATCCGTCAGAGAGGGCATATTTTAAAGCGAAACAATCGTAAAACGAATCAATTTTCCCCATAAGAAATAATGGAAATAAATTTAATCCGTCCAAGACTTCCAAAAGTAGTTAAATAAAATATTTTTTAGAACTTTTGGACATTAAATAATACAGAATTGAATAAAGAATACATAAATACATGCAAATATTTTACAATAACATGTCACTTACATTTATTGAAGAGTTGTTGATGTGTGGAGGACGGGAGGAGGGGAGAAGGTGGAGTAGTATGCTAGTGTTTGGAAGGGGAATCCCCTTCCATTAACACTGCAGGTGGTAAGTTCTTTTCTGGGGTTACTTCCCTTTTTCTTTGAATGCCACTAGGACCAGCTTGAGAGTCACTAGACCTCTTTCTAACAACAAATTTGTCCAGGGAGATCTGTGTCTGGCGATTCTTTAACACATCCCTGAAATGACACACCACTGTGTCATTGTACAGGTTGCCAGCACGGCCTGCAACAGCATGGTTAGGGTGATATTCATCCATAAATGCTTGCACATCACTCCATTTGGCACAGATCTCCCTAATCCTTGAAGAAGGCACATTCTTCCATTTTTGTTCCACCTCCACCTCCTCCTCTGAACCATTGTCCTGACCTCTGCTCTCTTGTTCCAGTTGCTGTTGAAGCTCTTGCAGATCTTCAGTGGTTAGCTCTTCCTTGTGCTCCTCCACCAACTGTTCCACATCGTCACCACTCACCTCTAACCCCAAAGACTTGCCCAATTCCACAATTTCTTCCAAAACAGGCTCAGGCTCAGGCTCAGGGTTCTGAGGCTCAGCCCCAAAACCTTCAAAATCCCTCTCTAGGACACAGTCTGGCCACAATTTTCTCCAGGCAGAGTTCAAAGTCCTGGTAGTCACTCCCTCCCAAGCCTTACCTATAAGGTGTACACAATGCAGCATATGGAAATGTTTTTCCAAAATTCTCTTAGGGTTATGTTCATGTCTGTGGTCACATCAAAGCACTTTTGAAACATTGCTTTGGTATAGAGTTTTTAAAGTTGGAAATGACCTGCTGGTCCATGGGCTGGAGGAGAGGAGTGGTATTAGGGGCAAGAACTTCACTTTGATGAATTTAAACTCCTCCACAATTTTCTCTACCAAGTTTGGAGGATGACAAGGAGCATTGTCCATTATCAGGAGGCACTTAAGTGGCAAATTATTGTCCAATAGATATTTCTTCACACTGGGGCCAAACACTTCATTGAACCAATCTAAGAAAATGTCCTTTGTGACCCAAGCCTTTTGTTAGACTTCCACATCACACACAAGTTAGACTTGCTGACACCGCATCTGCCAAACACTCGGGATTTTCAAAAGATACACCAGTAAAGGCTTCACTTTGCAATCACCACTGGCATTGGCACACAGCATCAAAGTTAGCCTGTCTTTCATAGGCTTATGTCCTGGCTGTGCCTTTTCCTCCTGAGTAATGTAGGTCCTGTTGGGCATTTTCTTCCAAAACAGGCCTGTTTCATCACAATTAAACACTTGTTGGGGAGGAATTGTTCAGCCTCTAGGTACTCCTGGAATTCAGGAACATATTTTTCAGCCGCACTTTTGTCACAACTGGCTCCCTCACCATGCCTCACAACACTATGTATGCCACTTCGATTCTTAAATTTGTAAACCAGCCTCTGCTGGCTTTAAATTCGCTCACTTCAGCACTCGTTGCAGGCATTTTCTTAAGGAGATCATCATGCAACTGCCTTGCTTTTCACATATTATTCCCTCCGAAACAGTATCTCCTGCTAACTGTTTCTCGTTGATCCACACCAACAACAACCTTTCCACATTTTCCAGCACTTGTGGTCTGTGTTTTGTGATCACAGATGCACCTTTTGCAACAACAGCTTCCTTGATTTTACTTGAATATTTCTTATCCACAATGGTAGCGATGGTAGAATAGGGTTTACCATACAGCCTGGCTAGCTCACTGATACGCACTCCACTTTCATATTTTTCTATTATCTCCTTCTTCACTTCTATCGTACATATATTTCTGTTCCTCTTTGCCACAGGCTTAGCACTAGGATCTTTCCTTGGACCCATGGTAGCTTATTTAGCAGTTGCAAGCACTAAAAACAGCAGTGGAATAATGACAATATACTGGTATGAATGCGTGGGTGTGGGTGGGTGGTCGCTCTCGCTTGTAAACAATAGCACTGACGCTCCCTGGAGTGCGCGCTCAGCTGGGCGCCAAGCGGACATGTCCGGTACGAATGTCGGTAAACGAAGCAAACATCGTAAGTCACAAACAAATTTCTTACGTTATAAATATCGGTTACCGAAAATAACGTAAGATGATAACATCGTAAGCCGGGGTTCCACTGTACTAGCCTCGTGTCAGGACCTGGGGTTGATAATCTCTACTGATAAAACAAAGATACTCAATAGGCGTCCTCCTCGACAGAGAGGCACAGTTCGCCAGATCCAGTTGCATGATGGGTCTCTTCTAGAATATGTAAACAGATACAGGTATCTAGGCTTTGAGGTCCCACTACTTGGACCTGTTGTAACGAGACTTTGTCGTCAATACAAAGAAAGGCTGAGAGCACTTAGAGTTGTGGCAGGGTTTCACCCCAGGTATGGTGCTAATGTTAAAATTGTGAAAATGATGTATCTTGCTTATATTAGATCATTAGTTGATTATGCTGCCCCACTACTTGCTCTTGTGTCTGACTGGAAGCTTGGAGGGTTGGAAAAACTGCAGAACGAAGCAATGAGGATCATTTTAGGATGCCCTCGTACTGCCAAAATTTTAAATATGCAGAAAGAACTTGATATTCCAAGCATCAGAGATCGTGTTACTGAAAGAAATATCCTAATTGGGGTTAATATGCTCAGGCAAGCCCATTCAAACCCATGCACAGAAGCCCTCCAAACTTTCCTCAGCACTGGTGAACATCCCTCCAGATGGATCGAAAAAACTGGAACCGACCTCCGCATGAATCAGATACATGATCTGTGGCAAGTAAGGCAACAGCGGCACTTCTCCGCTCCATGGAATATTACCCCATTCCAAACTACCATCCCTCCATTTCCCCCAAAACTACTTCTTAAATCACAACCAAAGCTTCGCCTTGAAGCCAAACATGATGCCTTAAACTGTATTGATAATTTAGCCAAACAGCACACTCTTTCACAAATTATGTGATCAGGCATATGGTCACTGTCTTGAACACTATGTGCTGAATTGTCCACTTATTGAGGAATATAGAGATAGACAGTATAATAACCTATGTGACATGTCAAGATATCTTATTAGTGAAGGTAGGATACCACTTATTCTAAGCAAATTTCCTAAATTTGCTTGTAACAGATAAGTGAACTGTAGATATAAATCCAAATTAATTTCCATGAATGTGCCTATCTGTGCTCATGATAATGCGAGTACAGATGGGCATGTTTGTGGAGCAACTTGCAATGTGAACAGACTGACTGATGTTGTAGTGGCCAGGCTTAGGCTTTGCTACAGGTACTTCTGACAGTTTGGGAGACACAGATGATGATCAAACTAAATGCAAATTATGTGATCAAGCATATGGTCACTGTCTTGAACACTATGTGCTTAATTGTGCACTTATTGAGGAATATAGAGATAGACAATATAATAACCTATGTGACATGTCAAAATATCTTATTCATGAAATAAGATACCTGCTTGTAACAGATAATTGAAATGTAGATATAAACCCAAATGTACAATTGTTAACCCCTTTGGGGCCTAGTGCCTAGGCCTTTTGTGTATCCATATGCTCTTGCGCTACCGTCCACAGGATGGATATGGGGTGCACAATAAACTAGCCACTTCGGTGGCAAAATCTAAAAAAATCTAATCTCACAAATTATTTACGTTGATGGTTCTGTTCACCAATCCACTGGTGCAGCTGGTAGTACTGCTGTTGTCATACAGAGTGATGGCTCTCTTAAAGAAATTGGAGCACTCATCAATAACTGGGCCTCTACCCTTCAGACAGAACTGTTTGCCATACTCCTTGCACTCAAATGCGTCCATGTATCTAAGGCTAACTCTCTAATTGTAACTGATTCTCTGTCATCCATAAATGCTCTCAACTCATCAAGTATAACTTGTAGCATGCTCGTGTCAGAAGCCAGGCACAGGTATAGTAGGATTCTGGATAGTAGAGTCAGAGTGCACATGCTGTGGATTCCATCTCACATTGGTCTTCAGATGCATGATAGAACTGATAAATTGGCTAAGTTTTATGCTTTCAAAGAGGGGATAGATTACAATCTTGGCTTGTCAGTTAGCAGTTTGAGAACAATAATACGAAAAGAACTTCAACTGAATTTTATTGACTTAAGACTCAGGGAATTTGACACCAGTCAGTCCATCTATCATCATTCTATCATGCAGGGGGAGCCACATGTCTATGGTGCATCCAACAAAATAAGCAGACTCTTGGATGTCACTACCGCCCGCCTCCGGCTGGGTTACAAGTATCTTTGGCAGGTTAAATCACCACCACCAGATGTAGACCAAACAAGATGTAAACTTTGCCAGTTGGATTATTGTCACACCCTGCGTCATTATGTACTGGAGTGCGATAAAATTAATGAATTCAGAGACTACTCATTCAGAAATGTTCAAGATATGTCAAAGTATTTTATCCACAGTGGTATATTACAGACCATTCTGGAAAAATACCCTGACTTTGCTCCCTGTAAATAAAGCATTGACACGCGTGTGTGTGTGTGTGTATGTATATGTGTGTATGTGTATGTGTGTATGTGTATGTGTGTATGTATATACATGTATGTGTGTGTATATGTGTGTGTATATATGTATGTGTATATGTATATGTGTGTGTGTGTGTGTGAGACCCAACAATTAAAATTTGCACCAATAACTCATTACAGTTGTGGCTGGGTGTAGACTAATAGATTGCTCATTGCTTTATAATTTGTTCATGAGTGCAACCATGTACAGACGTAAGTAAATTTACTTACATGATTCATTACCTTGTAACTAGTGAATTAATTACCATTGTACCTTGTTCAGGTATCAAAACTTTGGGGCCCAGTCTCTGGACCCTATATATACCTCTGTAATCTGCAAATACCTTTGTAACTTGTCATGATTGTGACCATCTGAGTTCATTACCTTTGTAACTTGCTCAGCTATCAAACTTTGAGGTCCAGTTCCTGGACCCATTATGTACCTCTGTAATCTTTTGACTACCGCCCACAGGATGGGTATGGGGTGCATAATAAAGATATCAAACTAACTAAAAAACACGTGTGTGTGTGTGTGTGTGTGTGTGTGTGTGTATGTGTGTGTGTGTATGTATATATGTGTGTGTGTGACCCAACAATTAAAATTTGCACCAATAACTCATTACAGTTGTGGCTGGGTGTAGACTAATAGATTGCTCATTGCTTTATAATTTGTTCATGAGTGCAACCATGTACAGACGTAAGTAAATTTACTTACATGATTCATTACCTTGTAACTAGTGAATTCATTACCATTGTACCTTGTTCAGGTATCAAAACTTTGGGGCCCAGTCTCTGGACCCTATATATACCTCTGTAATCTGCAAATACCTTTGTAACTTGTCATGATTGTGACCATCTGAGTTCATTACCTTTGTAACTTGCTCAGCTATCAAGCTTTGAGGTCCAGTCCCTGGACCCATTATGTACCTCTGTAATCTTTTGACTACCGCCCACAGGATGGGTATGGGGTGCATAATAAAGATATCAAACTAAACTACTATACGGCGTAACCAAAGTTGGAAATGAAGAACCAGGGGATAAGATGTATCAAATTTTCTAATGGCATGTAAAGCACTAAGGGAGTCTGAAATGACCACAAATGATGACACAGGCATAGATGCCTGTCACCATAAAAATGCTAGCCGAGGATAATAAATGCCCTCGCACGATGCTGTCTGGAAACACTGGTGAAAATCTGACTTGGATTTATCAGTGTATACTGTGATGGCATGAGAATGAGATCAGAAATAGTTAAGAAAAAGAGAGTGAGAAGCCACCGAAGGCAGTGGGGCTTTCACACATAGCAGTGAGAAACAGAAATGAACCGTCGGAACTTCCCAAGGGGGTAGAGAAAAGTGAGATGCTACATGAACATAGAAAGGTGGTAACTGAAGAGAAGACGAACAAATGTAGGGGAAGAAAAAAGGGATGGAGTAAACAGGGGCGACGAACAAATAAAAAACATCTACTAACATCAGTGACTATCCTATACTATATGGAAGGATTATAGAGGTCATGAGAGATAACATAATACCGAAGGCAATGAGCCTCATAGCAATTGCTCAAGGATGGAATATTCACCTCTGCATAGACTCTCAACTGGTGAAGAGCAAAAAGCACCGAGGAATAAACATAATTCCTGGTAATGGATGGGATTTAAGTTAGAAAGAGTTGCAGTACACTCCACTGAATATATCAAGGCATGCACTTCTGAGAGTGCCTTCTCGAGGTTAGGGGTATAGAATGTGAAGCTGCATTTAAAACTGAGGTCGAGAAGAGGTGCATAAGCTCATCAATGGCGGACAAAGAAGGATCCTCACTAAAAGCAGTTTGACGTGAGTAAAGGTCCCAATTCGCTCAGTCAAATTGTCAGTGTGGGCTACGAGGAGGTGGTGAATACGAAGGAGAAATAAAGATGATTGGAAAATGATCACTGTCATACATGTTCGGGAGGACAGAAAACAATAAATGCCTCCAATGAATGCTGCGAGCGTCACAGTGAGACCCCTCAGAGGAAATGGTGAGCATTAAAATTGCCCAAGAAACAGAAGTGGTGGTGGTAAGGAAGAAACCAGAAATGTAACATCTGGGATAGATAAGATTTTCCACCTTGAAATGTGTCACTTCAGTTCAGGAAAGACAGTGCTATAACTTATATTGCCAGGCACACCACCTAAAGAGGACAAGAAGATACAAAACATCCAGATCATGGGAAAACTTAGGTAGCCACAGCCACTCCAGTGAGAGAGATTTTTTAGCACCAGGAAGGAAAAAAGCTGGCAGGAAGTGACAGAAATCATACACAAACTCCGATCATTTCTGGAGTGGAATCACAGCCGATGGCCTCCACTCTAAAACAACAGACGTTAGTGCCAGGAAAAAAAGACCCCCCATACCACCAATCTGACGACATTCATCTTCGCAAATATAAAAGGTAAAAGCCAGCAACAAACTACAAAATACCATTCATCAATGGACTGTTTACAGAGTCAAACACAATGTTTGTGATTTTCACAGAGACCCACATAAAGGATCACTTGGACAATGAAATATGGATTCAAGGTTACAACCTATACAGATGCAACAGAGTGAACAGGCAAAAGGGAGGGGGTTGGCCTGAATATCAGAGTCACTTATATGCTTGGAACTACCAAATGCTGCAAATGATGTACAGTGGACCCTTGAATTTCGTGATTAATCCATTCCAGAGACTGCCAAAAGTCAAAATTCAAAAAAATCAAAACCATTTTTCCCATAAGAAATAATGTAAATCCAATTAATCCGTTCCAGACACCCAAAAGCATTAACAAAAAATACATTTTTTAGTGATTAAATATACATTTACATACAGAAAAGAATAACAAATGAATATAAAGCAATAATAACATTACACTTACCTTTATTGAAGACTTGTTGGTGTATGAAAGATGGAAGGAGGGGAGAGGGAGGAGAAGTAACTATTGTTTGGAAGGGAAATTCCCTGCCATAAAGACTTTAGGTATCAAGTCCTTAATCACTGAAGAAGGCACCTTCTTCCCTCTCTCTTCCTCCTCCTCTGAAGCAATTTCCTCAGCTGTGGTCTGTTGCTGTTCCAGATGAAGGTCTTGCAGCTCTTCAGTGGTTAGCTCTTCACTGTAGTCATCCACCAACTCTTCCACATCCTGACCTCTCATATCCAACCCCATGGACTTCCCCAAAGCCACAATAGATTCCATAACAGGCATAGGGTTGTCAGGTTGTGTGTGTGGGGAAGTACCCTGGCTCATGTGTGTGGGGAAGTACCCTGTCTGGTGTGTAGGGAAGTATCCTGTCTGGTGTGTGGGGAAGTACCCTGGCTGGTGTGTGTGGGGAAGTACCCTGTCTGGTGTGTGTGGGGAAGTACCCTGTCTGGTGTGTGTGGGGAAGTACAGTCAACCCCCGGTTAGCGATGGCATCGGATAAAGATAAAATCGGTTAGCGATACATTTTTACGTCAAAATATTGGCTCCGTTTACGATGATCTGCTCGGTCTACGATATTCATCCCGGACGCGTACGCGTGCCCAACTGGGCCCGTCACTCCAGGGAGCGTCAGTGTGCTATTGTTTACAAGCGAGAGCGACCACCACCCATGCATTCATACCAGTATATTGTCATTATTCCACTGTTTTTAATGCTTGCAACTGCTAAATAAGCCACCATGGGCCCCAAGAAAGCTCCTAGTGCCAAGCTTGTGGTAAAGAGTGTAGCAGGTATGCAGGGAGTGAAGCAGGGATGCAGGGAGTGTAGCATTCATGCAGGGAGTGTAGCATTCATGCAGGGAGTGTAGCATTCATGAAGGGAGTGTAGCATTCATGCAGGGAATGTAGCATTCATGCAGGGAGTGTAGCATTCATGAAGGGAGTGTAGCATTCATGCAGGGAGTGTAGCATTCATGAAGGGAGTGTAGCATTCATGCAGGGAGTGTAGCATTCATGCAGGGAGTGTAGCATTCATGCAGGGAGTGTAGCATTCATGCAGGGATGTAGCATTCATGCAGGAGTGTAGCATTCATGCAGGGAGTGTAGCATTCATGCAGGGAGTGTAGCATTCATGCAGGGAGTGTAGCATTCATGCAGGGAGTGTAACATTCATGCAGGGAGTGTAGCATTCATGCAGGGAGGGTAGCATTCATGCAGGGAGGGTAGCATTCATGCAGGGAGCGTAGCATTCATGCAGGGAGTGTAGCATTCATGCAGGGAGTGTAGCATTCATGGAGGGAGTGTAGCATTCATGCAGGGAGTGTAGCATTCATGCAGGGAGTGTAGCATTCATGCAGGGAGTGTAGCATTCATGCAGGGAGTGTAGCATTCATGCAGGGAGTGTGGCATTAAAAGAAAAAGGCCAGTAACCCCAGAAAAGAACTTGCCACCTGCAGTGTTAATGGAAGGGGATTCCCTTTCCAAACACTAGTATACTATACTCCATCCTTTCCCCTCCTCCCGTCTTCCACACATCAACAACTCTTCAATAAATGTAAGTGACATGTTATTGTACTATTATTTCTTTATTTCTCATAAACTTCTGTGTAAATGCATGTCTTATGTTGTAAAAAAATATTTTATTTTACTACTTTTGGAAGTTTGGAACGGATTAATTTTATTTCCATTATTTCTTATGGGGAAAATAGAATCGGATAACAATATTTTTGGTTACAAATAAGCCCTCTGGAACGGATTAATATCGCTAACCGGGGGTTGACTGTACCCTGTCTGGTGTGTGTGGGGAAGTACCCTGTCTGGTGTGTGGGGAAGTACCCTGTCTGGTGTGTGGGGAAGTACCCTGACTGGTGTGTGTAGGGAAGTACCCTGTCTGGTGTGTGGGGAAGTATCCTGGCTGGTGTGTGAAGGCACCAAGAGCTTTCTTTGGGCTTTCTTTGGCTTATTTAGCAGTTACAAGCACAAAAAACAATGGATTATTATGAAATGTATCATATGAATGCGTGGGGTGATGGTCACTCGCCGATAAACAATGCCAGACTGACTCTGAATGGCGTGTGGGAGCTTTGTATGGCGCATGGCCACTGGGACCTGCACCATACGACCGCCGAATTTTGAGGGAAATCACGAAAATGAAGGCTATATTTTGACAAAAAAAGTTGCCGATAATCAAATTTCATGAAAATAGAGATTCATGAAATTCAAGGGTCCAATGTCTTACAACCTCATCTATAAATATATTGAACAGCCATGGTGACATCACACATCCTTGTCTAAGGCCTACCTTTACTGGGAAATAATCTTCCTCTCTCCTACATACTCTAACTTGAGCCTCACTATCCTCGTATATATCTACCATACACTTTACCAGGTATACTCAACAGACTTATTCCCCTATACAAGCCTCCGGATGCAATGTCCCAACAATTCCAGGAACAGCTTTTAAAAATTGACTACTGTCTGGAAGATCTTCCAGCTCCTTCCTCCTACATCTTGCTCCAGAGGGATTTCAACCTAAGGCACCTAAAATGGAGGAATATAGCAAATAATGTTGTAACAGAGATAACACCAGGAGGCAGCTCAGATGAAAAGTCGCACACACACAAGCTTTTAAATCTCTGCTCAAAATTCACCTTAAACCAGCAAATAATAGAGCCTACAAGATTAGAGAATACACTGGACCTCATCTTCACTAACACATGATCTGATATGAAATGTCACCCTATTTCACTAAATCAACTTCAATACCAAAAACATAAGGTGGGACCACGAAAACCAAGACCTAAATGATATAAACTGGAAAGATCGCTTAAGCAACACAGATCCCAACCTATGTCTACAACAAATTAACACTGTGGCACTTCAGGTATGTTCAAGACATATTCCTTTAAGGAAAAGGAGAAGATGTAAACTAGAAAGAGAAAGGCACTCTCTATACAGGCAAAGGCAAAGAATAACAGAGTGGCTAAAAGAGGCCACTATATCTGCAATATGTAGGGAAACATTGATCAGAGAAATAGCAAACATCAAACTAAAGCTAAAGGAATCTTACAGGAGTCTAGAAATGGGAAGAACTAAAAGCCATTAATGAAATTTTAAGAAACCCAAAGTATTTCTTTTCTTATGCCAAATCAAAGTAGAGAACAACATCCAGTATTGGGCCTTTACTTAAACGAGATTGGTCCTACACGAATGGCAGAAAGGAAATGAGTGAGCTGATCAAGTCCCAATATGACTCGGTTTTTAGCAAACCACTAACCAGACTGAGAGTCGAAGACCTAAATTAATCTTTTATGAGACAGACACAGAATTTGGTACACACAAACCTATCTTATATTATCCTGATGCCAAATGAATTTCAAAAGGCGATAAATGACATGCCCATGCACTCTGCCCCCAGGCCCTATCACGTGCTTTTAACATCCTATGGAGAGGGGCCATGGATGCAGGGGTCATCCCACAGCTGCTAAAAACAACAAACAGCCCCACTCCACAAAGGGAGCAGTAAATCAATAGCAAAGAACTACAGACCGATAGCACTAATGTCCAATATCATAAAAATCTTTGAAAGGGTACTAAGAAGCAAGATTGCTAGTCATCTAGATACCTATCAGTTATACAACCCAGGGCAGCATGAGTTTAGAGCAAGTCGCTCCTGTCTGTCCCAACTACTGGACCACTATAACACGGTCCTGGATGCTCTAGAGGACAAACAAAATACAGATGTAATTGTTATGTTATTTTCCCCTATTTATCATCAAGGTTCTACATGTACTAGCATAGGGTATTTACTTAAAAGGTCTTAGGGTAAAAGGAGGATATTTATAGGCTAAAATGATGCTTACTCAGGTTTAGCTGCTGCATCTGAAACTTATTGGTCCTTTCACATTCCTCTCAAAGGTTATTTAAACAAACATTATAAAAATAGAGCTATATTAAGAAGTATATACATATAATGTACAGGTCTCCACTCCTAAACATATAATCAGCCTTTCCCAAAGCACATGGCTCAGCTGCCACCTTCAACTCTCTTTTTCTCAACATTTCTTAACCCTCCAGTGTCTTGATACACTGAAGATCACTGAATGTCATAGTAACATCGATCTACAACCCTCCCCATTACCTGAAGCCAGGTTAAGTTAAGATCAGCACCAGCAACACCAGCTCACTCCAGCAGCCATATTTTTTCCAGCAAGCGATTGTGGGAAAAACAACAGTCTCTCTAAGCTCCTCCCCCTCAAACATGAACACATCACTTTGCACATCTCCACATGTACTCTCAATATATATTATGTTATTACAATGAGACATGCAACTATTAACTAGTACTTAATCAAAATGTGCATTTATATTTTATATAACCTATTATATTGAGAAAATCAGTTTAATCAGCTCTTTTAAGTCTTTAGGGTGGCCTGACCTAAGACCTCATAACAAATTCTGAATAATTCAATATAATTAGGTATTCATGTTATTTAATTACTACAATACATGCTGGGCTCCATAGCCCCCATAACAAGTCCATAATACCCCATAACAGTAATACACACAGACTTTACAAAAAGCCTTTGACAAGTGTGACCATTGTGTAATAGTGCACAAAATGCATGATAAAGGAATGACAGGAAAGGTTGGTAGATGGATCTATATTTTCCTAACAAATAGAACACGAAGAGTAGTAGTAAACAGAGTAAAGTCTGAGGCAGCTACGGTGAAAAGCTCTATTGCACAAGGCACAGTACTCGATCCCATCTTGTTCCTCATCCTCATATCTGACATAGACAAGGATACATATATACCACAGTGCTGTGTCTTCCTTTGCAGATGACACTCAAATCTTCATGACAGTGTCCTGCATTGAAGACACCGCAAGTCTCCAGGGGGGCATCAACCAAATCTTTAAATGGACCGCAGAAAATAATAAAAAGTTAAATGATGAGAAATTTCAATTACTCCAATATGGAAAACATGAGAAATTAAAACTACATTGGAGTATAAAACAAATTCCAACCACACAATAGAGCAAAAAATTAATGAAAAAGACCTGGGAGTGATCATATCAGAGGATCTCACCTACAAAGACCATAACATCTGCTAGAAAAATGACAGGATGGATAATGAGAACCTTCAAAACTAGGGATGCTAAGCCCATGATGACACTCTTCAGGTCGCTTGTTCTATCTAGGCTGGAATATTGCTGCACACTAACCACTTTTCAAGGCAGGTGAAATTGCTGACCTAGAAAATATACAGAGAACCTTCATGGCACAGACAACTGCGATAAAACACCTCAATTACTGGGAACACTTGAAGTTCCTCAACCTGTACTCCCTAGAATGCAGGTGGGAGAGATACATGATTATATACACTTGGAAAATCCTAGAGGGATTAGTACCAAACTTGCACACGAGAGTCACTCCCTACGAAAGCAAAAGACTCGGCAGACGATGCAACATCCCCCCAATGAAAAGCAGGGGTGCCACTAGCACCCTTGCTTTTCAGAAAACAATGAGACATGAAGAATAAAACAATAATAACATCACACTTACCTATATTGAAGACTCTTGTTGGTGTATGAATAAAATATGTTATTACGTATGTTAGGAATTGTAGCGGCGGCAGGGGAGTGTGTTGGGAGACAGGACAAGAGAGTCCTTCAATATGACACTAATATCAACTCTACGGCTTATTTATCTATCACACTTCATCTAATATGACATAAACAATATTAATAATACAGCCTCTCCTCACTTAGCGACGTACTCATTTACCGACGCCTCAGACTTATGACGGGTTCTCTGACCAGTATTTACACCTAAATAATGTATATTAGACCTTATTTCCTCAATTCTGTTTATTACAATATACAGTAGACTGCTGTATAAACAGTTAAAAATATACCAGAAATGATATAAATGGTGTAAAGGTGACTTTAAAACAATATCAAAGATGGTTGATGCAAATCCACTACCATTAAAGTATGCTCCTCGTTTAGCGACGAACTCGCTTACCGACGGGGTCTTAGGTCCCTATCTCTGTCGTTAAGTGAGGAGAGGCTGTATAGAAACATGACAATTACTCTAGAATGAATAAAATATGTCATTAAGTATGTCTTGAGTGGTGTTGTGTTGTTGATGTTGGGTTTATAAGGACCACAGAGAGCATAAGCCTTACATAGCGATGGTGAAGGCAGCAGCAGAGGCGGAGGTCTTGTCAGTGGCCCTATATACCTCCAACAACATTGGAGGAGTTAGTTTCATGCTGTCCTTTTTCTATTGATTAATCACTTAACTTACTTGCTACACTGTTAATGCTACACTGTATTGCTGGCTGCCGCTATAGCTTTTATCGACTCCTGCTGCTTTAGTATCGTATATATCGTAGAATCACTGAAGAAGGCACATTCTCCCCTCTCTCTCAGCCCTTTACCAAAGGGCTGGCACTAGGAGCTTTCTTTGAGCCCATGGTAACTTATATAGCAGTTGCAAGAACAAAAAGAAATGGAATATTACGAAATGTGTTGTATAAATGCGTGGGGTGATGGTCACTTGCAGATAAACAATGCCACACTGACTGTGAATGGTGTGTGTGGCTGCTCGTACGCTTTTGGGACGAACGACTATTATCAAGGCAAATGATGAACTTCAAGGCTATATTTTGATGAAAAAACGTTACAAAAATCAAAATTCACAAAATCCAAGGCTTACAATAATCAAGGGTCCACTGTAATAATAATATTAATAATAATAATAATATCTTTATTTACTACAAGTACATGTACAAGGTATACAGACCTAGCTGACATCAATGACATACTACTAGTATATAGAAAGCCACTTGTTATACAGAGCATTTTGGGCAAATTAGGTCAGTTTTGTCCCAGGATGCGACCCACACCAGTTGACAACCTTTCTTAACCTAACTTAAAACCCTAATTAAAAATGCGATACCTAAGTTTGCTTAACTACAGTTGGTTAATATCTCTAAAAAAAAAATACACAAAAAGAGCTTACTGAATAGCATACACTGGTTCTATGTATTGAAAATTGAAAAATAATGTTTGAGTTCCACTGAGAAGTTGATGGTAAATATGTATAATCAAGGTCATATAGTATACAATGAGTTCTATTATTATTACCTGGAGTCTACCTGGAGAGAATTCCAGGGGTCACGCCCCGCGGCCCGGTCCGTGACCAGGCCTCTTGTTGGACCAGAGCCTGATCAACCAGGCTGTTACTGCTGGCCGCCGCAGTCCAACGTACGAACCACAGCCCGGCTGATCAGGTACCGACTTGAGGTGCCTGTCCAGTGCCTGCTTGAAGACAGCCAGGGGCTTGTTGGTAATCCCTGATGTATGCTGGGAGGCAGTTGAACAATCTTGGGCCCTCACACTATTGTGTTGTCCCTCAACGTGCTAGTGGCACCCTGCTCTTCATTGGGGAATGTTACATCGCCTGCGAGTCTTTTCCTTTCGTAGGGAGTGATTTTTGTGTCAAGTTTGGTACTAAGCCTGAGAATTTTCCATGTGATATAATAATGTATCTCTCCCGCCTGCGTTCTAGAGTACAGGTTTAGGAACTTCAAGCGTTCCCAGTAGTTGAGGTGGTTTTATCGCACTTATGCGTGCCGTGAAGGTTCTCTGCACATTTTCAAGGTCAGCAATTTCACCCGCCTTGAAAGGTGCAGTTAGTGTGCAGCAATATTCCAGCCTAGATAGAACAAGCGATCTGTAAAGTGTCAACATGGGCTTGGCATCCCTGGTTTTGAAGGTTCTCATTATCCATCCTGTCATTTTTCGAACAGATGCAATTGCTACATTGTTATGGTCCTTGAAGGTGAGATCCTCTGACATGAACACTCCCAGGTCTTTGACATTAGTTTTTCGCTCTATTGTGGTTGGAATTAGTTTTGTACTCCGATGAGATTTTAATTTCTTCACGTTTTCCGTATCTGAGTAATTGAAATTTCTCATCATTGAACTTCATATTGTTTTCTGCAGCCCATTTAAAGATTTGGTTTATGTCTGCTTGGAGTCTTGCAGTGTCTTCAACGGTGGACACTGTCATACAGATTCGGGTGTCATCTGCAAAGGAAGAAACAGCACTGTGGCTTATATCCCTGTCAATGTCTGATATGAGGATGAGGAATAGGATGGGAGCAAGTACTGTGCCTTGTGGAACAGAGCTTTTCACAGTAGCTGCCTCAGACTTTACTCTGTTGACTACTACTCTTTGTGTTCTATGTGTTAGGAAATTATAAATCCATCTACCAACTTTTCCTGTTATTCCTTTATCACGCATTTTGTGTGCTATTACACCATGGTCACACTTGTCAAAGGCTTTTGCAAAATCTGTGTATATAACATCTGCATTCTGTTTATCTTCTAGAGCATCCAGGACCTTGTCGTAGTGGTCCAGTAGTTGGGACAGACAGGAGCGGCCTGCTCTAAACCCATGCTGTCCTGGGTTGTGCAATTGATGGGTATCAAGATGGGTGGCGATCTTGCTTCTAGAACCCTTTCAAAGATTTTTATGATATGGGACGTTAGCGCAATTGGTCTGTAGTTCTTTGCTATTGCTTTACTGCCCCCTTTGTGGAGCGGGGCTATGTCTGTTGTTTTTAGTAGCTGCGGGACGATCCCAGTGTCCATGCTCCCTCTCCATAGGATGTTAAAAGCATGTGATAGGGGCTTCTTGCAGTTCTTGATGAACACGGAGTTCCATGAGTCTGGGCCTGGAGCGGAGTGCATGGGCATGTCATTTATTGCCTTTTCAAAGTCATTTGGCGTAGTGATGATGTCAGAAAGGCATGCGTCTGTCAAGTTCTGTGGCACTCTCATGAAAAAATCATTTAGGTTTTCGATTTTCAGTCTGGTTAGTGGCTCGCTAAAGACTGAGTCATACTGGGATTTAAGTAACTCACTCATTTCCTTGCTGTCATCTGTGTAGGACCCATCTGGTTTAAGTAGGGGCCCAATACTGGTTGTTGTTCTCGACTTTGATTTTGCATAGGAAAAGAAATACTTAGGGTTTCTTTCAATTTCATTTATGGCTCTTAGTTCTTCCCGTGTCTCTTGATTCCTATAAGATTCCTTTAGTTTTAATTCGATGTTTGCTATTTCTCTGACTAGTGTCTCCCTACGTATTTCAGAGATATTGGCCTCCTGTACCGCTCCGTTATTCTGGTGCCTTCGCCTGTATAGGGAGCGCCTCTCTCTTTCTAGTTTGCATCTTCTCCTCCTTTTCCTTAAGGGAATTTGCCTTGAGCAAACCTCAAGTACCACAGAGTTAATTTGTTCAAGACATAGGTTGGGATCCGTGATGCTAGGCAATCTTCCCAGTTTATATCATTTAGGACTTGGTTTACTTGGTCCCACCTTATGTTTTTGTTATTGAAGTTGAATTTGGAGAAAGCTCCCTCATGGCTGATCACATTTTGTTGATCTGGAGCTCCCATGCATGTCTGGACCTCTATTATGTTGTGATCTGAGTATATTGTTTTTGATATGATGACATTTCGTATCAGATCATCATTGTTGGTGAAGATGGTCAGCGTATTCTCAATCTTGTGGGCTCTACTATTTGCTGGTTTAAGGTGAACTTGGTGCAGAGATTTAAAAGTTCATGCATGGGGAATTTTCATCTGAGCTGCCTCCTGGTTTATCTCTGCTACCACATTTTTTGCAATGTTCCCCCTTTTTGGTGCCTGAGGTTGAAATCCCCAGTAGCAAGATGTTGGGGGCAGGGCTGGAAGATTTTCCAGACAGTGGTCAATTTTCAGAAGCTGTTCCTGGATTGGGACGTTGCATCCGGGGCTTGTAGACAACCACGATAAAAAGGTTTTTGATTCTGACCTTTATTCTAGTACTTCAACTACATCATTTGAGGCATTTAGTAGTTCTGAACATAAAAAGTGACTCGGGATATACGGCCCCCCCCCTTTTTTGCCTATTCACTCTGTCACCCTGTATGGGTTGTAGCCGGGATCCATATTTCATTGTCAGTGATCTCTTATGTGGTCTCTGTGAAACCCGCAAACATGGCATTTGACTCTGTAAGCAGTCCCTAATGAAAGGGTACCTTGTTGTTTGTTGCTGGCTTAGACCGTATATTAGCAAAGATGAATAGTTGGTTTGGGTGGTAGGTGGTATGGGGTTTTTTTCCTGCTCTATCTGTTGTAAGGGAGTGGGGCCACGACTGTGATTCCTCAGAATGTTTCATTGGTGTACAATTTCTGTCATTTCCTGAAGCTTTTTCTTGGCACAAAAACCTCTCTCTCCGGAGTGTGTGCTACCCTGTTTTTAAGTCTGGATTTCTTGCGTCTGTCCCTTTGAGGTGGTATGCCTGGCAATATAAGTTATAACACTGTCTTTCCTGAATTGATGTGTGGCACATTTCAGGGTGGAAAAACTTACAGGACGGGAGGTTGCATTTGCCTGTTTTCATATAGAACGGCATTTTCTGGGTGATCATAATTACATGTCCATCTGATTTCCCAGATTTTCCATGCCTGCAGATACCAAATGCATAATATTCACATAGGCCCGGTTTCGTTTGCCTGGTTTTTAGTGACTGTGTTCCCCATTGGTGGGTGTGTTCCTGTCTCATGTCTGTCTTCGTTACTATTGCTAACAATGGAGCCTTCACTGTTTCCCGGGAATTTATCTTCATTATTTCCCCGGGCATCCTTGTTTACTATCTACCGTGGTATTGCTGTTTGTAACACTGTTTTGTGTGTGTCCTTGTCTCTACCCTGTTTCCCCATCATTTATTTCACTAGAGCTACTGTCCCTCTTAGGGCACCATCATTTATTTCCCCATTCTTAAATATATTGGGTATCATTTCAACATCTGTACCGGGGCGGTAGCATCATCACACCCTGATTTTTACTGACCCAACTGTTATGAAAGCTGTCATGTTTTTTATGAAGTCCGATTTGGTGTTGTCATCTTTTAATATCGATGTGGTTTTATTCCACAGTTCAGTCTCATTTGGACATACCCCAAAAAAACTTCCCCTTTTTTAATATCTCGGGTGGTAAGTCTTGAATGTCTACACAGGGGGGTGGCAGCATTTACCACAAAAAATGCATGTAATCCATGCAGAGGAACGTTTGCTTGTTTGGTTGCATATTACACAGGGTTTCATGATTGATTTTGTTGGTTGCTTTACTGTATATTCTACTAATAGGTTCCCTGAGTGGTGATCCGTCTATTTGTATCTATCTATTTTATTTGCATGTGTAAATGTTGGACAATCTTACCTCGTAGAAGTTATTCTTACTGTTATTGTTTGGGTGTTTGATAAGGTCCCTAAAACTCCGTCTGCTTATTTAATCCGGACTCGGATACCAGTTTTGAATCCAGTCAATGGTTCCCCTTTTTTCTTGGATCTGACGAGATCCAGTGTCACTTTTTTAATGAATCCTGTAGGGTTGTCTGGGTTACGCGAGACAGATCACTGGAAGATGATTAAACAGAGTAATAATAATAATCGGTATGGGACAAAAATATAACTTGCGTGTTGGAGATAAAAACCGGTCCTTCTGGCAGCTCCTACGACGGCGGCCGTACCTCTGGCACCCCGGACCTCTGGCACCCTGTTTACTTCTTGTTTGGGGCACTGGGGGATGGCCCCCAAAAATCCCGGCACAGTTTTTGGTTTTGGGACGAGGGGAGGGCCGCAAAAACAGAAAAAACGGATCAAGGCGGACCCTGTTTGGCCCCCGGGCCCGGCTTTGTATTTTTAAGTGTGTATGTATATACATGTAAAATTTTGTTTTTTATATGTGTGTGTATTGTATGTGATGTGTATATGTATATGTGTGTTGTGTGTGTAAACAATTAAAATTTGCACCAATAACTCCTTTTCAATTTTGGGTGGGTGTAGACTAATAGATTGCTCATTTCTTTTTAATTTGTTCATGAGTGAAACCATGTACAGACGTAAGTAAATTTACTTACATGATTCATTACCTTGTAACTAGTGAATTCATTACCATTGTACCTTGTTCAGCTATCAAAATTTTGGGGGGCCCAAAGCCCGGCCCTATATTTTAACCTCTTTTTCCAAATACCTTTGTAACTTGTCATGATTTGACCATCGGGGTTTTATTACCTTTGTAACTTGCTCAGCTATAAAACTTGGGGTCCAGTCCCTGGACCCTTATCTTGGAAAATATTGGGTTTTTTTAAAAGGTTATACTCAAAAACCTTTTTGTGAAATTCTTAATGTGTGGCTGTTGGTTCATTTTTTTCCCTTGGGAGAGGGGGAGAGAACCATCGCTACGGTGGCGTGGTACCCCGACTGGGTCAAGTGAAGGCCCAAGGGCTTTCTCGTGGGGATAAAACGGGTGGGGGTGGAAGGTGGGGGGCTCTGGATATAAAAGGGGATGGAAATCGGCGTTTACAAACGACCAAATCGCGGGTTTAAAGGTTTTTTCACAATAGTGAATGTTGGGAAAATTCCGGGGCATAATGTGGAATTTAAATCCCAAAAAACTACAATAATAGAGTGATAATGTGTTAAATAGTGACCGACCACGCCAAAGGTGTGTTGATGGAGAAATTTGGTCGGTTCGATCAGGTTCATCTCACAATTATTAATGGTTAACTTCTAACGAAGGTAAATTAGTGGGGCATTAAACCAAAGGGGGGAAAAATTTTTAAAAAAATTTTTTATAAACTGTAATAAAAAGGGGGTAGTGAAGGATATGAATCACTCCCCCCCCAACCACTTTTAAAAAACGCCCGGTCTCTGGGCGTAAGAAGAGTTCAAGGGATCAATCTTCCTTTGACTCATCGGGACAACCCCAACATCATCGTCTTGTTGGAAGAATAATCTACCGAGCAGGCCCACGAGATCCGTCAAAGAATAGCGACAAGAAGTTTTTTCCCCTGTAAGTACTTTTTATCTTAGCAACCGTCGGCCATAGGTATGTTGGATAATGGGGGTTTCGGGGGGAATGATAATAAAGGATCTTCGGCACAGCAATGACAGGGAAAAAAAGGGTGAAAATAAAATGTTGTACTTTACTTTTCCCCCAATCATGAATTAACCCATACAGTCCAAAATTTTTAAACAATACCTAACCATTGGTTTACCATTTTTAAAAACTGGTCAAGGATAGATGGGATTTAGGTGAGAATATCGGTCCCCTTGCGCAAGTGGGTAAGTTTTCACACGCCTCAACGGGGGTAACCGCAAAATTATCCCAGTCGGTCCACTCCCCGGGAGATTATTTTGTTGTGGGCGGGGGCCCCGACAGGTAATCTTTTTAATTCCCAACCCCCCGTTGGTCCTTCCTGAACCGGAGGGATTATGAATTAATCATTATTGAATTAATTTTTTAATAATTAAATTCTTGTAGAAATTTATGAGAAAAGTTTAAATTTTATTGTGGGGTGAATTGTAATAATTAGTCCAATCAATTGCTAACACACGTGGTACATTTGTGCAAGATTAGGTGAGAATCACCTTTTTAAAGGATTTACCTAATTGTACTATCAGTTTTATTAATTCTACAACCATACAACCCAACGGGTTCCCAATTAGCAAAAACCATGGATTTTAAAAGGGAAGAAAGGGCGTTACAAGCTCCCCAAGGGGCATTGGGCAAAAGGGACACAATACGGGGTGGATTAGTGAATGAGCCGTCGACGAGTGCTATTGACTTAAAAAAAATTTCGAGTTACTAGAACGTAGGTGCGTCGTACGTGAGGGTTCCGCTAGAAATTGAGTTCCAGGATTGTGCGGCGATGAGGATCGAAAACACTGCAACAAATTTGGGGACTTAAAAATCATGTGTGCCTGCAAAATTAAGGTACTGGGTAGGCTAAAAAATAGGTACGTGGGGGGGCCAGCCTCTGGGGAAATAAAATGTCCCTCCCCCGACTTCCAGAAGTACGTTGTTGTCGTTCCCGCCGGGAGACAGCTGGGAGGAATTTTTTGGGCCATTTTCAAGGCAATGGAAATGATCGGAAGGATCTGGAAAGGTTTCTGTTGATTTATTTGGGGGCAATTGAGGGGGGATGCCCTCCTTTTCATTCAGGCTTTCCCCAATGTAAACGACTCTTTAAAAGAAGCTGTTCGTCTGCTAGAGGGTACTTATGGTAACTGGAACAGCAAAAATTTTTTTTTTGGGGGGATTTAAGTAACTGAAAGGGGGGTTGGGGGTAGGAGGATTAAACTGTTTGTTTGGTTCAGCTTTTATAATTGTTTTGTTATTGTTGGTTGTTAGGGAGCCCCGGGAGAGTACTTTTTATTGTTACTCGGGTTTTTTTAACCCAAAACCCACTACAGTGGCGACGGGGAGGGGACAGAGAAGGGATAGTAAAAATTTAAGTAGGGGGGATACCAGGAAAACATTGCAGCAGAACGGTGATACAGCAGCAACAAGTGGCAGCATGGCAGCATCAAAGGAAGGGTTGGAATTTTCGACCCACGAAGATTTCTTTGAGCTTCTCCCAAATTTTCCCATTAGAATTAAAGAGCAAGATAACAAGAGAATTTTTTGCTAGTGTCCCTGGGATCAAAAACTTCGTTTTGGGAATGTGTGTGCCCAGATTTACCACACACGAAGGACGACGATTTTGTGGCACTGAAAGAAGAGTAAAACCCACCCTACCACCGGGTTTGGTTTTACAGAGGAAGAACAAGGGGGGAGTCCTTGCATAAATTATATACAGTTTTAAAAAAGGGGCTGTGAACTGATTTAAAAAATTTGACCCCAGAGGAGGGGGGACCAGTTGTTTATGGGGTGGGGATGAAGTATTTTTCCCCACCAGGAAAAAATTTATTTGCAAAGTGGCAGTCTGCAAAATATTTGACAAATTTTTGAACTTGGAACAGATTTGTTACAGATCAAATTTGCCCTGCACAAGTGAAAGCTTGAAATTAAAACATTGTTCCAACAGTAGTAGTATTTTGGGGAAAGATTTTTCTGTAAAAATGTCATAAAAAAGGGCCCCTTGAG
This sequence comes from Cherax destructor, assembly GCA_009830355.1. Taxonomy (NCBI): domain Eukaryota; kingdom Metazoa; phylum Arthropoda; class Malacostraca; order Decapoda; family Parastacidae; genus Cherax; species Cherax destructor. The sequence goes on from WNWK01012604.1 coordinate 54,923, forward strand.
AAGAGTGTAGGAGAAATTTAAAAAGTGTTCCTAACTAAAAAATGAGTAAAAAAAACAGGACAGAAGAACGGGTCACGAGATATCCTAAACAAAGTCAATTAAGGTGGGAAGGGATATTTCCCAGATGGGGAAAGGGATGAGCTATATGCCTTAGAGGATAGTGTTTTTCAAAGGGCAGAGAAATATGGGTTTATCATTAACAAAAACAAAAATTTTGAGATTGAAGGGGGCGTCCATCTCGACTTTATCCAAAGACGGGTAGGGGAAAGGACATTGAACCATTTCAGGAGGGTAACTGCATATGTAAGGGAAAATAAACCTTTCTGGGACAGGTGGTTTTGCAAGATATAAAAAATTTAGAGGGTCACAAGTTTTTTATGTAGTGAAATCCAATAATAGTAATTTGGGGGGAAAGCCCTCATAAAAAAGGTGGGTTTTACCGGTTTGGGATGAATCACCAAAATTAACAAACTAGACAGTCAAGAAATGTTAGATAATTTTAGGAGATTCTAAACCTTTTCCCCAAATCGTCACAAATTGGGGAGGATGTTTTTAAGTTTGAAAAGCAAAGTCCCTTTTTTTTCAAAAAAGAGATGATTGAGGAAGAATTAAAAAAACTAGTACAAAAAGGGCCATTATTTTCCATATCGCATAGTGAATGGTCTGTATCATTGTGCCAGTACTGAAGGTGACTGTAAGTCTATGAGAATTTGGGGGGTTTTTAAAATAAATGAGCAAAATTGTGAAAGAATTTTTCCCCAATTAGGAATTATTGTCTGTAGTGGGAAAAGGGTAAAATTTTTTAAAAATTAGATTTAAAGGATGCTTATTTACAGATACCTGTAGATGAGGGAGCCAACAACTGTTGAAATTAATAACGGGGGTTTTTTTAAATATAAGAAAACCCCTTTGGAATTTCCTCATTCCGGTATTTTCCAGAAATTTATTTCCCAATTGTTTGTTAAACTGGGGGGGTAGCACCCTATTTGATGATATCATAATATGTGGGAAGAAGCTGAGCATGATGTTAGACTCCAACAGGTGTTGAGTTTTTTCAGAAGATAATGTAGTACTAAATAAGAATAATGTGTTGAAAACCAGACTATTGAATATTTTAAAAATTAAAGGTAAAACCTTCTTCCGGAAGGTGGAGGTTTAAATTTACCTTCACCACGTCTGTGGGGGTTCGTCCTTTTGGGGATGGTGACATATTAGTAAGTTTATTAAGAACTTTTCAATTTTGGACCACTGTATGATTTGTTAAAAAATACATTTGAGGGTCTAATGGAAGAGGAAGCTGTTCAAAGGATTAAAAAAAATTAGTGGTTCAGTTTTTTTGACTAATTTTACGGGGGACATCCATTAAAATTTAGGTTGATGCTTCTTCTGTGGGTGTTGGGTGTGTTAATCCAGGTAGTAAATGGCCAGGAAAAAAAATGGGATTTTGTGAAGAAACTTTTCCAGCAGAAAGAATTTTTTCAACTTAAAAAGGGCTATTTTTTTGGGATGCTTTAAGAAATTGATATTTTTTTTAGAGAAAGTTTGTTGCTAAAAGATCAAAACCATTGCTAGGGTTGTTTGGAAAAAGGAAAAAATATTCCAGTAAATGCAAATGCCAGAATTCAGGTTGGGGTCTGTTTTTAAACTCAGTATGATTATGAGTTGTCATTCAATTTGGGAAGGAAAATGTTTTCAGATGATTTAGTAGAACCTATTGAAGATCACAGCTTTGAGTCAGGTACACCTTCGAATATGTAAGATTAGTCGAGTCCATCGATTTCAACATTTATCATTTGACAAAATTTAAAAAGGGAAAATGATAGATGTGTATTATCCCATGTATAAAAATGTTAATATGGTTAAAATAATGTATTTTTATCTGACATAATTCTAACGATCTGACTGTTCAAAGATGATTTTTGTTTGAACAGAGTTAGTGCCAAAAGGAGATGTAAGGGATTGGAGCATCTGCAAAAGGTCAAAAGGTATCAATGCTATGAAAACAGAAGTGGCACTGGTCCCAAAAATGGACCCAAAATATTGCAGAAGTGACAAAGAGTTGCCCATTTGTTTTCAGAATTTTAAGCCAATTTCATCTCCTGTCCCATCTGGCCCAGCACTGGGAAAAACCCTGGTCTAGAGGCATATAGACTATGCAGGTCCAGTTGAGGGAAAAATTTTTTGGAAATTTGACTTTTTCAAAATTTTTGATTTGGGCACAGTTCTATGACATCCACAGTGACACTGAGTTACTGAGGAAACCTTTTTTAATTTTGGGGTTTCCAGACATGTTTGCAGATAATGCTGCTTACTTTGTTCCCAAGAACTGGAAGTTTTTTTTTAAGAATAGTATTAACATATTACTCCACCCCCAAACCCTCCATCATCAAATGGTCTGGCAGAGAGGGTGGGCATTAAGGAAGGGTTACACAAGTTTACAAAAGGATCTCTCAATACCAGATTATGTAGGTTCTTTTAAACAAAAGGAAATGTTCATTCCCCCCACAAAAAACACCAAAAAAATATTTTTATAGACTTCAAAGTCCCCGTATTGGCTGTCAAATTTAATTTTAAGAGGACAACATTGTCAACATGCCGTGGTGACTTTCAAGGGGTGGTAAACATTTTTAAAGGGTTTATGATGCTTTTATGCAAGGAATTTTGGGAAAGGTGACCCCTTTGGGGGAAGGAAAATTGTGGGGGATTAGGGTTAGAATTACAAAGGGTTTAAATTTGAGGGGTTTTGGGAACATGATATGGAAAAAGGGATATAGATCAGCTCTGGGAGGGGAGAACCACGATTCCAACAGCCAAGAAGCAGTAAGGAGTGGTTTTGAGGAACTGCCCACAACAGAAAAAATGGTAAAAACTTAAAGAAGGGTTCAACAGGAAGAACCTCCTGGGAGGTTTTTGGGAACCAGCCGGGTGAGAGAAGAGAGGCACCCCAGGGACAAACCTCCATTCTCCGCGTTCCAGCAGAGTTGTAAACCCCAGATAGGTTGATTTTTGTTGATGATTAATGTAATTTTTGGGAAAAGGGGGAATGTGGGGTTGGGAATAGGAGGATTGAATACTGTTTGTTTGGGTTTAGTCATTTATAATTGTTTTGTTATTGTTTTTTTGTTATGGAGGGCCCCGGGGGACATTGTTATTGTTACCTTTGGGGTTTTTTAACCCACAACCCCAAGTAACTGGTTTAATTTGAAACCCCCGATCACAACTAAAAAGGGTTGCAAAATTTGATCAAACTAGAGAGCACCTCAAGATTTTGAGTAAAAATACAATTTGGAAAAAGCAATTGGGTTGTGGGGCCCGGGTACGAGCTAAATTGAACCATAAGACGATAGAGTGGGTTTTCAAAAGACCACAAGGCTTACTTCGGGGGGAGGAGATAAGGGGGGTTTGAGGAATTAATTTTTCAGTTTAAAAACCAGCCCAATACCTTTAAGAATACAGGTCATAATGACGTTGAGTCACCCGTTAAATTCCACAAAGGGAAAAATTATCCCAATGGTAAAGTTACAACCCATCCATAAAAAGGGTTAGTTGGGACATATCAATGACAGGGACCAGTAAGGGTTTGTCACAACAAGACAGGAAGAATAAACACCCCGAAGGGGAACCCTAAACTTGAGCCAAGAGAAAAAAGATTGTCTTTCGAATGAAAACCCCCCCTAAACTTGCATTACCTATAATTTTGGGAGAAATGAAGGAAATTGGGTGAATGGGCCGGGGATTTCAAGTTTGGTAATTAATTTAGGGATGGCCCGACCAAACTGAATACTTGTCACCAATGACAAAGGGAGGCACCACATAGGATTTAAGAGCGGGGGTAATCCTAGTAATGGTGGATAATCACCCCCAACATGGCGCTAAACTTCATAAAACATAAGAGAAGGAACACTAGGGGGCCCCCCCGGCCCCGCGAGGGATCCAAACTAACGGTTTTG
>WNWK01012605.1:0-58868 GCA_009830355.1 Cherax destructor
CCCTTTTCTCTTCGTCTACATTCACTCTTGTCTTCCCTTCAGCTCCCACCTCTATATGTTCATGTGACATCTCCCTTTCCCCTACCCCATTGGGAAGTTCCTGCTGTCCGTGTCTGTTCTATTCCTCTACCTTGCGCGAAAGCCCAACTACCTACGGCGGCTTCTCGCTCTTTCTTTCTAGTCCACTTCCGTTCTCATTCCCATGCCATCGCAGTATACACCGATGGTTCAAAGTCATCTGACAGCGTTGGATTTGCAGCAGTGTTTCCGGGCAGCATTGTACGAGGGCATCTATTACCCTCGGCTAGCATATTTACGGCTGAATTGTATGCCATTCTTGTGGCGCTTATGCGTATTGCATCTATGCCTGAGTCACCATTTGTGGTCGTTTCAGACTCCCTTAGTGCTTTACAGGCTATCCGTAAAATTGATACACCTCACCCCCTAGTTCTTCGTATCCACCTTTGGTTACGCCGTATCTTTAGCAAGCATAAAGATATTTTTTTTTTTGTTGTTGTTGGGTCCCTGGTCATGTTGACGTACAGGGCAATGAACAGGCAGACACTGCTGCGCGGTCAGCAGTACACGACCTTCCAGTTTCATATAGAGGTGTTCCTTTCACGGACTATTTTGCTGTCATTGCTACCCACCTTCGCACCCGTTGGCAACAACGCTGGTCTGATCTGCTGAATAACAAACTTCATTCTATTAAACCGGTTATATGTTTCTGGCCTTCTTCTTGTCACCAATGTCGAGGTTGGGAGACTACTCTCTCCCGTCTTCACATCGGCCACACTCGTCTTACTCACGGGTATCTCATGGAGAGGCTCCCTGCCCCTCTCTGTGAGCATTGTCAGGTTCCAGTGTCTGTTCGACATATCCTGTTGGACTGCCCACTCTATCAACGAGCACGCAGAATTTACCTCCAACGACGTCTTCGCTCTGTGGCCCTTTCTTTACCTTCCCTTCTTGCAGATGGACCCTCCTTTAATCCTGACTCTCTCATTGACTTTTTGACAGAAACTGACTTACTACACAAACTCTGAAGATTATACTTCTAGCACCTCTCTCAGTCCCTTCTACCTCGATCTCTTGCTACCCTCTATCACTGCACTATCCACCGTCATCTTGCACTCTATACCCTACTAATCGTCCATCTCCCTCTTACAACCCACTCTCCCTGCATCCTACAATAACCTGTAGCGCTGTATAACCCCTGTAGTTTAGCGCTTCTATTTGATTATAATAATAATAATAATCCCTTGAAGCATGATGTAAGACAAGTCAGTCCACTGCTGACAGTGATAAGATAAGATAATTGGTGATATTTGATGAGCGTATGCGAGGGTGCAGTGATAAGATAAGGTAATTGGTGACATTTGATGAGCATCACCCTCTGTTTTCACTGTTACACAAATATCTGTCTGTCTATCTGTCTGCCAAGCTCTCTGTCTATCTGTGTCTGTCAAGCTATATGTCTGTCTGTCAAGCTCTCTGTCTGTCAAGCTCTCTGTCTGTCAAGCTCTCTGTCCATCTGTCTGTCAAGCTCTCTGTCTATCTGTCTGTCAAGCTCTCTGTCTATCTGTCTGTCAAGCTCTCTGTCTGTCGGTCTGTCAAGCTCTCTGTTTATCTGTCTGTCTGTCAAGCTCTCTGTCAAGCTCTCTATCTGTCAACCTCTCTGTCTATCTGCCTATCAGTCAAGTTCTCTGTCTATCTGTCTGTCCGTCTAGCATCTAGCTCTCCCGTCTCAGAGAGATCCACTCCTGAACCAACACGTCTGGTTCCTGAGCAAGTGCAAATATGTATTTGCCAGTCATGTTTACACATTATATCTACAAGCACTTTGGATTTTTTGGGTTATCCTTGGAAATTTTCACTATGTATAATTGTATTTGTGTACCTGTGAGACAGAGATAGACAGAGTCAGATAGAGATAGACAGAGACAGACAGACAAAGATAGGCAGGCATAGGTTATAAGACATTCTGAAAGGATGTTACACAAATGTTGCACAAGGTTTTTGATATTTCCTCGACCACTTATGACCATATCCACCTCAGAGCCACTAAACTCGGGGTCAACATCACTTTCCACTTAAAATGGGAAAAGTAATACTACATGACATCAGTGAATCCCATGTGTTTGCCACGCTGTTTGCTCTAGCTGGCGCTCAATTGACCTGGTCCTCCCACAAGGTACTAAGTGGTCCCAGATTTTTTTAATACAGCACACACCAAGGGCTAAGACCCATTCTATGCTGACCAGGCATCTCAGGCCAATTGTGCCAAATTTGCAGGCAGGAAAAATAAAACGTAAATGTACGTTTGGGGCAGTAGTGGTTTGGACCGTTTATGGGTTAAAAGTTCCTACACACTCGCTTAACATGTCTGAAAATCTCTCTCCTCTACACTCCTCTCTTCTCCAGGTGCATATGCACTTATTATGACCCACTTTTCACATCCGACCCTTATTTTAATCCACATAATCCTTGAATTTATACATTTATGTTCCCTCTTCTCTCTTCATAACTGATCCTTCAACATTATTGCTACTTAATCCCATTTATTTCTTCCCACTGAAACTTGCCTACCCCTTTCAGCTTTGTTTCGCTTAGGGCTAGGACATCCAACTTCTTTTCTTTCATAACATTAGCAATCATCTCTTTTTTGTCATACACACTACATCCACGCACATTCAAACATCCTAATTTTAGGAAGTTTTCCTTATCTTGTTTTTAGTAATTTATACAGGAGAAGGGGTTACTAGCCCATTGCTCCCGACATTTATTCGCTTCTTATGACACTCATAGCTTACGCAGGAAGAATTCTGTTCCACTTCCCCATGGAGATAAGCAGAAATAAACAAGAACAAGAACTAGGAAGAAAAATAGAAGAAAAACACAAAGGTGTTAGTATATATATGCTTGTACATGCATGTGTAGTGTGGCCTACGTGTAAGTAGAAGTAGCAAGACATACCTGCAACCTTGCATGTTTATGAGACAGAAAAGAGACCATCAATCCTACCATCATGCAAAACAATTACAGGCTTATATTTCACACTCATTTGGTAGGACGGTCCTCTTTAAGGGGGGCTCCTTGACGAGGTAAAGAGGCTATTGATCTAATGAATTGGACCTCTTTGTCTTCTTCCTCAGACCGAACCTAATTACCCCCCAATCCCCCCTCCCCTTTCCCTTCTTCCCCATCCTCCCTTTTCCCTTTCCTCCTCCTCCTCCTCCTCCTCCTCCTCCTCCCTCATCCCTTCCTTATTCCCTTCCTATTTTTACCCTGTGAGCTTCTCTCCATGGGCATTCTGGTTCCTAGGTAGGGGGAAGGGTACCGTATTCCATCCCATTCCTTTGAGGTTCTTGGCGGTGATGTAGTTTGCCGTGGAATCTGGATCACCTGAGGATGTCTCGATCCCTCTCCAGTCTCCCGGGGGTGGCTTTGGGTATCTTTCGGGGGACGGGTGTATCTCTGGAGGCCACCTTTTGGATTCCGGGGGCGGTGGCTAAAGGAGGTATGCTTTGTGGTGGGTATCCGGCCGCCCTATCTTTTGTCCGTCGAGGTGGCTCGGTGGATGTGAGGTTGCTATCCCGGATTGCTGGTTTACTGGCATGAAGGGTAGGTTATGGCACGGGTTCCATGCAGCATCTGCACTACTTGCGGTGTTGAGGTTCTCTTGGGCGCGGAGGGGGATTTACGCCCCTTTCATTCCTCCTAGGAACTATTCCTCCACTTTCCCCCATCTTTTTATTTTCTTCTTTCTTTTTTTTTTATTAAAAACAAAAAAAAAGAAGTAACCTAACTATGGACGACCCAATCTGTGAACCTCCTACCCCTGTGCCCCTTTCTGATACCACACCCAGTTCTGACCCTACCTTGTTAATGGAAAACTCTTCGGACACCTCCAATACCTCTATACGTCTTGCTAGTACCAGTTCGTCACTTGCTTCAGGTACCGGGGTTCCGACCGGCCCTTTTGACATGTCTGACCTTCGTTCGTCTTTGACCTTGATTCCAGCTTCTCCCTCTACTTTGCGGCAATTTTCGGATTGCTCGCCCGTCCCACGTCGGACCACCTTTGGTCCCCACATCCAAACGACCAAGACCCTTACATGATGATTCGACACTTCATTCTCATTCATCTCAGAAACGACCAGCTCATCACGCACTCCCCTTAAACACTTTGTTTCACACTATTCAATGGACAAAGTTTTTTACTCTACGCCATGTAGGTAAAGATATCTCATTTCACGCTCTCAAGAGTGGCACTCACATCATCACGGTCCAGAATGCTGGCCAAGCTCATGATCTTTCTCTCCTTATGACAATAGATACTATTCCTATCACTATTGAGAAGCATCATTCACTCAATTCTTGTAGTGGTACTGTCATTTTACCCCACACCATTGTCCAACGGAATTTCCAGACATGTGGTGATGACATTCTGGAGCAGCTTGAAATCCAAAACCTCCCTATCCTTAAAGTTGACACTTTTGTCCTCCCTGCCAATAAGCGAAGACGTTATCCTTGCAGTATAGCTCGTTTAACATTTGACTGCCATGAACTTCCGCCCTTGGTCTACATTGCAGGTCACTGTTTACAAGTTCGAAAGGTGACCCCTACTCCGCAACAGTGTAGAAACTGCTGGTGTTTTGGTCATCCAGCGAAATATTGCAGGTCCATGGCTGAATGCCCAGTCTGTGGTGCCAACGACCATACCAGTCCTTCTTGTAATTTACCTCCTTCTTGCCTTAACTGTCGTGAGGCACATCCATCTTATTCTCGCCATTGTCAGGTTTACCTAAACGAGTGGGAAATCCGTTGTCTCAAAGAATCGGAAGGCTTCTCATATGCTATGGCCGTCTCTCATCTACGCCTTCAAGGGAGACTTCCCCGTATTTTCTATTCTCGCATTGCTAAAGGTCCCCCCACTTCTGGGTTCCCAACTCCCGCGGCTTCCTCTGTGGTCGGCCCATCCTCAGTCATCCCTGTCTCGAATTCTTTTGCTTTTCTTTGCTCCGAGGTCTCTACCTCGGCATCCCATACTGTGGAGGTTCATGTTCCTCGTTCAATATCTTCATCCCCTGTCCCCTCCCAAGTTTCTTCCTTGACTGCCCCCCAACGTCACTTCCACTCCTGTCCCCTCCTAAGCCCCTTCGACAGTTTCCTCATCCATCTCCTTGCCATCTACTTTAGTACAGTCTATAGTCTCCCAGATTGTTGCTCACCCTCCTCCTCCTTCCACCTCTAATGTGGTCCCACATCCTGCATCTCTGTCTTCCGAAACGCTGGAAGCTATCGCAGGATATATTGCAGAGACTGGAACGTTGATGGACACCACTCCACCTCCGGTTCCTCCTCCTCTCTCTTCTCCATCAACACCACTCCTTCCTTCACAGCGTCCCACTCCTTCTCTGCTTACAGGTCTTCCGCTGCCTCCGCACGTGGACTTTTCTAAACGTAGTCCATAGATACCTCTAACTTCAACTTGCATATTTCTCTTCATAAATCATGGCTTATTTGCAGTGGAATATCCGAGGCCTCAGGGGCAACCGAGGTGAGTTTCAGGTGTTGCTCTCCCAGTTATCCCGTTTTAGTCTGTTTACAAGAACCCAAATTACACTCCGCTGTTATCCGTCCCTTTTTGGGCTATGATTTATTATATTCATTGGATCCTTTTTCCGATGGAACCTTTAACGAAAGTGCTCTTCTTATATGCACTGGTATTCCTTACCGTCAGCTCTATGTTCATTCTTCTCTACATTACACTGCAGCCCGTATCCACTTGAATAAGTGATATACACTGTTCTCTGTATCTCTCCCCTTCTCGGGCATTGTCTATTCCAGATGTTTCTTTTCTGGTTTCTTCCTTGCCGCCACCGCTTCTGTTACTTGGTGATTTTAACGCACACCATTTTCTTGGGGGGGGGGGTCGCACTGTGACTCCTGTGACATTCAGTTGGAGGCATTTCTTGCTTCTTTCCCTCTCCATGTTTTGAATACGGGTACTCCCACCTATTTTGATCCTCGAACTCATTCTTTCTCTTGCATCGATCTCCCCATCTGCTCTTCCACAACTGTCATCTACTTCACCTGGTCTGTCCTCCCGGACTTTCATGACAGCGATCATTTTCCAATCATCCTTAAGTCCCCTTCGTATTCTCCATCTCCTCGTAGCCCACACTGGCAATTTGACCGGGCGAAATGGAACCTTTATGCACATCTTACTGTCTTTCAAGAGGGTACTTCCTCGTCCTCCATTGATGAGGTTTTACATCTCTTTTCATCCTCCGTCTTAACCCCAGCTTCACATTCTATCCCCCAAACCTCAGGCAAGCATTCCCAGAAGTGTGTGCCTTGGTGGTCTCCTGCTTGTGCTCAGGCAGTACGTTTGAAATGCGTTGCGTGGGGGAGGTATCAATATAATAGAATGAAAGAGAGACTTCTTGATTTTATGCAGAGGAGAGCAATTGCTAGCCATGTTATACGTGACCCTAAACGCACTTGCTGGCGAGATTATGTTTCTACTGTCACTTCAGCTTCCTTGATGAGTGCAGTCTGGAAGAAAGTGCAGAAATTGAGTGGTAAATTCTCCCCGACCCAGCTATTGTTCTTCAGGTTGCCGGTGTCGATATAGCACACCCTCTTGCCGTTGCCACTAAAATTGGTAATCATGTGGTCTGCATTTCTCAGGGGCTCCATCTATGCCCCTCGTACCTTTCTTCTAAGTCTGCCAGCGAGTTAAAGCCCTTAGATTTTTCTTTTCTCAGAGAATAATCTGTGCCAGTGATCTTATAAGGTTCATCCCTCCAGTGCTCGCAACAAATCAGGCAGAAAACAGTTATACTGAGTCAAAAAACAAGGGAATTAGTGTGTCAGAACATAGTGCCATAATGCCAGAGGGAAACTTAAGTGCCATGTGAAATATCAAAACAGAACGATTATTTGTCAGAGGAAGGAGAGTATCCCTGAAAATAGGGTGAAGATAGATCTGTATAGTGAATATCTCAGTGGTGTAATAGTATACAGATAAGTTAATAGATGTTAAAGTGAAAACTAAGGCGAAAGTGTAGGCCTAACGAGTTTTGTGTTTGAAATCAGTTGCCGGGTCCTTACCATGTAATTCCGTGTATTGATAATTTTAAACTGTTAGTATACCTGACGAAAATCTAGTGATTACATTGATATAAAAAATCTATGAAATACGAATAGGTGCCCAATCTTGAGGAAATACGTAATTTGTCCAGCTGAAAAATACGATAAACAGTGTTGAGTTGTGAGTTGTCAGTGAATGATTTCACCAACATAAGTTTGTATATCTTCCAGTCATCATAGAAAAAACAGCAGTGTTGTGGTGTAGAAAAAACAAAAACTAAACCCAGTAGAGTGAACCATAAGTGCATAAAAACCCAGATGTTAAACCAGGGTGAGGTTTACCAGGGTGCCAGAAGTAAACAGGTGCCAGAGGTAAACCAGGGTGCCAGAGGTACGGCCGCCTGTCACAGTAGGAGCTGCCAGAAGCACCGATTTTTTTTTCTCCAACACACAAGTTATACTTTTATACCATACTGATCATTATTACTCTGTTTAATCATCTAACAGTGGTCTGTCTTGCGTAACCCAAACAGTCCCTACAGGATTCATTAAATAAGTGACACTGGATCTCGTCAGATGCAAGAAATAAGGGAACCATTGACCGGATTCAAAACTGGTATCCTTGTCCAGATTCAATAAGCAGACGGAGTTTTAGGGGACGTTATCAAACACCAAACAATAACAATAACTTAAAGCGGTAAGATTGTCCAAACACTTAAACATGCAAATAAAATAGATACGATACAAATAGACGGATCACTACTTCAGGGAAGCTATTAGTAGAATATACAGTAAAACAACCAACAAAATCAATCATTAAACCCTGTGTAGTATGCAAACAAAAAAACAAACATTCCACTGCATGGATTACATGCAACTTTTGTGGTAAATACTGCCACGCCCCTTGTGTAGACATCCAAGAATCTACTACATGAGATATTAAACAAGGGAAGTGTTTTTGGGTATGTCCAAATGAGACTGAACTGTGGAATAAAATCACATTGATAATCAAAGATGACAACACCAAATCAGACTTCATAAAAAACATGACAGCTTTCTATAACAGTTGGTAAAGTAAAAAATAAAGGCCAGATGGTGCTACTGCCCCTGGTACAGATGTTAAAATGGTTGACAGTAAATGTAAGAATGGAGAAATAAATGATGGTGACCTGAAGAGGGACAGTAGCTCTAGTGAAATAAATGATGGAGAAACAGGTGTAGACAAGGACACACAAACAAACAGTGTTACAAACTAGCAGTACCATATTAGATAGTAAACAAGGGGATGCCCAGGGAAATACTGAAGATAAATTACCGGAAACAGTTGAAGGCTCCATTGTTAGCACTAGTAATGAAGACAGACATGAGACAGGAACACACCCACCAATGGGGAACACAGTCACAAAAAACCAGGGCAAACGGAAACCAGGCCTATGTGAATATTATGGACTTGGTATCTGCAGGCATGGAAAATCTGGGAAATCAGATGGGACATGCAATTATGATCACAACAAAAAATGCCGTGCCCATATGAAAACAGGCAAATGCAACCTCCCGTCCTGTAAATTTTTCCACCCTTAAATGTGCCACACATCAATTCAGGAAAGACAGTGCTATAACTTATATTGCCAGGCACACCACCTAAAGGTCAGGCACACAGAACATCAGACCATGGCAAAACCTGGGTAGCCACAGCCACTCCGGAGAGAGAGGATTTTAGTGCCAGGAAGGAAAAAAAGCTGGCAGGAAATGACAGAAATTGTACACCAACTGCAATCATTTCTGGAGTGGAATCACAGTCAATGGCCTCCACTCCAATACAACAGATATTAGTGCCGGGAAAAAAAGACCCCCCATACCACCAATACCACAAATCCAACGACATTCATCTTTGCTAATATACAGGGTCTAAAGCCTGCAACAAACAACAAGGTACCTTACATTCGTGGACTGCTTACAGAGTCAAATGCTATGTTTGCGGCTTTCACAGAGACCCACATAAGAGATCACTTGGACAATGAAATATGGATCCCAGGCTACAACCTATACAGGTGTGACAGAGTGAACAGGCAAAAAGGGGGGGGGTTGTTCTGTATATCACAGAGTCACTTATATGTTCAGAACTACTAAATGCCTCAAATGATGTAGTTGAAGTATTAGCAATAAAGGTCGAGAATCAAAACCTGGTCATCGTGGTTGTCTACAGGCCCCCGGATGCAATGTCCCAACAATTCCAGGAACAGCTTCTGAAAATTGACCACTGTCTGGAAAATCTTCCAGCTCCTGCCCCCAACATCTTGCTACTGGGGGATTTCAACCTAAGGCTCCTAAAACGGAAGAACATTGCAAACAATGTGGTAGCAGAGATAACACCAGGAGGCAGCTCAGATGAAAACTCGCACATGCATGAACTTTTAAATCTCTGCACCAAGTTCACCTTAAACCAGCAAATAGTAGAGCCTACAAGATTAGAGAATACGCTGGACCTCACCTTCACCAACAATGATGATCTGATACGAAATGTCATCATATCAAAAACAATATACTCAGATCACAACATAATAGAGATCCAGACATGCATGCGGGGAGCCCAAGATCAACAAAATGTGATCAGCCGCGAGGGAGCCTTCTCCAAATTCAACTTCAATAACAAAAACATAAGGTGGGACTAAGTAAACCAAGTCCTAAATGATATAAAGTGGGAAGCTTGCCTAAGCATCACAGATCTTAACCTATGTCTAGAACAAATTAACTCTGTGGCCCTCGACGTTTGCACAAGTCAAATTCCCTTAAGGAAAAGGAAAAGATGCAAACTAGAAAGAGAGGCGTTCCCTATACAGGCGAAGGCAAAGAATAACGGAGCGGCTACAGTAGGCCAATATATCTGAAATACGAAGGGAGACACTAGTCAGAGAAATAGCAAACATCGAATTAAAACTAAAGGAATCTTACAGGAATCAAGAAACGTGGGAAGAACTAAAAGCTATAAATGAAATTGAAAGAAACCCAAAGTATTTCTTATGCAAAATCAAAGTCGAGAACAACAACCAGTATTGGGCCCTCTACTTAAACAGGATGGGTCCTACACAGTATGACTCAGTTTTTAGCAAGCCGCTAACCAGACTGAAAATCGAAGACCTAAATGAATTTTTTATGAGAGTGCCACAGAATTTGACAGACGCATGCCTATCTGAGATCACCCCAATGCCAAATGACTTCGAGAAGGCAATACAGTGGACCCTCGCTATTCAAATTTAATCCATTCCAGGAGCTTGTTCTTAACGTGAAATGTTCGAAAGGCAATTTAATTTTTCCTATAAGAAATAATGGAAATACAATTAATCCATTCCAGAAATCCAAAAATATTAAAAAATAATATATTTTAATAAAATTAAGCTTCTACATAGACAAAAACATAAAATACTGCAGTGCCGTACTACTAAAAGTATTAGTAAATAAATGCAAGTCTTTTTACTTACCATTATTGAAGATTGTTAATGGAATATGGAAGAGAGGGAGGAGGAGTGAGGGAGGGAGGGGTTAGTGTTTGGAAGGGGAATCCCCCTCCAGAAGGACTTCAGGTATCAAAGCCCTATCTGGGGTTACTTCTTTTCTTTGTCTTTTAATCCCATTAGGACCAGCTTGGGAGTCACTGGACACTTTAACAAAATAACTGTCCACAGTCCTCTGTTTCTGGCGCCTTTTCAACATGTTCCTGAAGAAGGACATTGTTTGGTCACTGAACATGCTGCTGTTATGGCTTGTTTGAGCTTGTTCAGGGTGGTATTTTTCAACAAAACTTTGCAATCTATTCCACATTGTACACATCTTAATCTCTGAAGAAGGCACCTTCTTCAGCCCCTCTTCCTCCTCCTTCTCCCTTGAATCAATAGCCTCAAATCTGGTCTGATGCTCTTCCATTTCCAGCTGTTGCAGCTCTTGAGTTGTTAGCTCTACCCTGTGGCCCTGCACTAACTCTTCCACATCCTCGCCACTCACCTCCAACCCCATGGACTTGCCCAATTCCACAATAGAGTCCACAACAGGCACAGGGTCGGCAGGGTCAGGGTCAGCCTCAAACCCTTCAAAATCCCTCTGTTGGACACAACCTGGCCACAATGGTCTCCAAGCAGAGTTCAAAGTCCTTGAAGTCACTCCCTCCCAAGCCTTGCCTATAAGGCCTATGCAGCTGTAGATATTGAAGTGATTCTTCCAGAACTCTCTAAGGATCAATTCACTGTCCGAGGTCATTTCAAAGCACTTTTCAAACACTGCTTTTGTGTAGAGTTTTTTGAAGTTACAGATGACCTGCTGGTCCATGGGCTGAAGGAGAGGAGTGGTGTTAGGAGGCAAGAACTTCAGTTTTATAAATTTGAAGTCTTCACACAGTAGGTCTTCCATGTTTTGAGGATGTGAAGGATCATTGTCCAGTAACAGGAGACACTTTTTGTCCAAACCCTTTTCCTGTAGGTATTTTCTCACACTGTCGCCAAACACTTCATGGATCCAGTCACTGAAAAGGTGCTTTGTGACCCATGCATTCTGACTAGCTCTCCACAAGACACACAATCTACTTTTGACGACATTGTCTCTCTTCAACACTGGGATTTTCTGAGTGATACACTAGTAAAGGCTTCAATTTAAAATCCCCACTAGCATTACTACACATCATGAGAGTTAGCCTGTCTTTCATAGGCTTGTATCCTGGCAGTGCTTTTTCCTCCTGAGTAATGTAGGTCCTGTTGGGCATTTTCTTCCAAAATAGGCCTGTTTCGTCACAATTGAACACTTGTTCAGGTTTCAATTTTTCAGTCTTTATGTAGTCCTGAAACTCTTTTATGAATTTTTCAACTGCACGTTTGTCTGAACTGGCAGCCTCACCATGCCTTACCACATTATGTATGCCACTACGATTTTTAAATCTCTCAAACCAGCCTTTGCTGGCTTTAAATTCACTACCATTACAATCAACACTGGTTGCAGGCATTTTCTTTGCAAGATCAGCATGCAAGTTCCTTGCCTTTTCACAAATGATTGACTCCGACACACTATCACCCGCTATCTCTATCCTTGATCCACACCTGCAACAACTTCTCAATATCTTTGATTACTTGTGGTCTATTTT
Source organism: Cherax destructor (assembly GCA_009830355.1). Classification (NCBI taxonomy): domain Eukaryota; kingdom Metazoa; phylum Arthropoda; class Malacostraca; order Decapoda; family Parastacidae; genus Cherax; species Cherax destructor. The sequence goes on from WNWK01012605.1 coordinate 12,227, forward strand.
TGGCTCACACAGTAACACCTTTTGCAACATCAGCTTGCTTAATTTCTTCCTTCTTAAGCAGGATAGAAGCGATAGTTGACCTGTTTTTGCCATATATCCTGGCAAGATCACACAATCGCACACCACTCTCGTATTTTTGTATTATTTCCTTCTTCATTTCTATGGTGTTTCTCACTTTCATCAGCCCAGGGGTACCACTAGGAACTTTCTTGGGACCCATGGTAGCTTATTTCACAGTCGCACTTAATGAACAAACTCCAAAAATTATAATTAAGTGTGAAATGTCTGGAGACGCGTGCAGGGTATTGTTCTCTCAAGTGTAAACAACGCGGGACTGGCTCTCCACGCCTGTGCGGTGAGGCACCAAAGCGCCTGGCGGACAGGTCACGAATGCATTCGTTTGACTCGCGATAATTTGTTCGCATGACGATATCGATTTTCTTGTACTAATGACGATTTGTTCGGCTGCCGAGCCGTTCGAATAGCGGGGGTCCACTGTAAATGACATGCCCATGCACTCTGCTCCAGGCCCAGACTCATGGAACTCCGTGTTCATCAAGAAATGCAAGAAGCCCCTATCACGTGCTTTTAACATGCAATGGAGAGGGAGCATGGACACTACGGTCGTCCCGCAGTTACTAAAAACAACAGACATAGCCCCACTCCACAAAGGGGGCAGTAAAGCAATAGCAAAGACTACAGACCAATAGCGCTAACGCCCCATATCATAAAAATCTTTGAAAGGGTTCTAAGAAGCAAGATTGCCACTCATCTTGATACCCATAAATTGCACAACCCAGGGCAGCATGGGTTTAGAGCAGGTCGCTCCTGTCTGTCCCAACTACTGGACCACTACGACAAGGTCCTGGATGCTCTAGAAGACAAACAGAATGCAGATGTTATATACACAGACTTTGCAAAAGCCTTTGACAAGTGTGACCATGGTGTAATAGCACACAAAATGCATGATAAAGGAATAACAGGAAAAGTTGGTAAATGGATCTATAATTTCCTAACAAGTAGAACACAAAGAGTAGTAGTCAAGAGAGTAAAGTCTGAGGCAGCTATTGTGAAAAGCTCTGTTCCACAAGGCACAGTACTCGCTCCCATCCTGTTCCTCATCCTCATATCGGACATAGACAGGGATATAAGCCACAGTGCTGTGTCTTCCTATGCAGATGACACCTGAATCTGTATGACAGTGTCCACCGTTGAAGACACTGCAAGACTCCAAGCAGACATAAACCAAATCTTTAAATGGGCTGCAGAAAACAATATGAAGTTCAATAATGAGAAATTTCAATTACTCAGATACGGAAAACGTGAAGAAATTAAAATCTCATCGGAGTACAAAACTAATTCCAACCACACAATATAGCGAAAAACTAATGTCAAAGACATGGGAGTGATCATGTCAGAGGATCTCACCGTCAAGGACCATAACGCCGTAGCAATTGCATCTGCTAGAAAAATAACAGGATGGATAATGAGAACCTTCAAAAGCAGGGATGCCAAGCCCATGTTGACACTTTACAGATCGCTTGTTCTATCTAGGCTGGAATATAGCTGCACACTAACTGCACCTTTCAAGGCGGGTGAAATTGCTGACCTTGAAAATGTGCAGAGAACCTTCATGACAAGCATAACTGTGATAAACCACCTCAATTACTGGGAACGCTTGAAGTTCCTAAACCTGTACTCTCTAGAATGCAGATGGGAGAGATACATTATTTTATACACATGGAAAATTCTCGAGGGATTAGTACCAAACTTGCACACGAAAATCACTCCCTATGAAAGCAAAAGACTCGACAGGCAATGTAACATACCCCCAATGAAGAGCAGGGGTGCCACTAGCACGTTGAGGGACAACACAATAAGTGTCATGGGCCCAAGATTGTTCAACTGCCTCCCAGCATACATCAGGGGGATTACCAACAAACCCTGGCTGTCTTCAAGCAGGCACTGGACAGGCACCTAAAGTCGGTACCTGACCAGCCGGGCTGTGGTTCGTACGTTGGACTGCATGCGGCCAGCAGTAACAGCCTGGTTGATCAGGCTCTGGTCCAACAAGAGCCCTGGTCACAGACTGGGCCGCAGGGGTGTTGACCCTGGAATTCTCTCAGGTAAACTCAGGTATAATGTGCCTTTACCTTCAAGAACTGGAGGCAACACTCTCTGCTTGCTGATCATCGGCAGCTGGGCCAGCGGCATACATATTCGTATGCTACATCATTTACATCAGTCTGCTCTTGCTGCCCTCTTACGACTCTTTAACCCTTTGACTGTTTCGGTCATATATATATCGTCTTACGAGCCACTGTTTTGGACATATTAATACACACAAATTCTAGCGAGGGTGTTAATGTTGCAGTTTTATAGCTGTAGTGTAAACCACCCCTCTGGCAAGACAATGATGGAGTGAATGATGATGAAAGTTTTTCTTTTTCAGGCCACCCTGCCTTGGTGGGAATCGACTGATGTGTTAATAAAAAAAAAAATTCTAGCGGCCTCAAATCAAGTGGGAGAAAGCTGGTAGGCTGACATGTGAGAGAATGGGTCTGTGTGGTCAGTGTGCGCAGTATAAAAAGAATTGGACAGCCAGTGGTGCAGTGTGGGAAAGCCATTTCAGTAGTCCATGTTCAGCATGTCTAGTGGTAAGAAATACCAGACTCCCAGTGAATCTGGGACTCTTCTCTTCCCCAGTGATAGCTCTAACACAGATGGTAGTGTCTCTGTAGATGAATTTCATGGTTTTGAGGAGTTTGTGACCAAAAGCAATGCCCAGGATACCAGAAGCAAGGAAAGAAGAAAGAAAGTTAGGAAGGAAGGAAGAGATGAGAGGAAGGAAGGAAGGAAAGAAGAGATGAAAGGAAGGAAGGAGGAAAGGAAGGAAAGAAGAAAGGAAGAAAGAAAGGAATGAGAGATGAGAGGAAGGAAGGAACAAAAGAAGTAAGAATGGAAGGAAGAAAAAAAGGAAGGAATGAAGGAAGAAAGGAAGGCAGGAAGGAAGGAAGGAAATAAGAAAGAAGGAAGGAATGAAGGAAGAAAGGTAGCTAGAAAGGAGGTTGTGGGGAAGAAGACATGGGTCCCCTTTTGTGTTGACAGGTTGACAGCAGTGAGGGTGGTGAGTAATGGTATAATATGTCATTTTGACAGCTGTCTTACCCTGACTCAGCAAATTTAGATGTCCACACACACACACACACACACACTAGGGCTCTGTGCATATAAGTGTTTTTGAGGGCTACACAAGGGTACTGCAGGGGTTATCAAGTGTGTCAGGGTAGTGAACAACCCTTGAAGTGATTTACAGAGTTGCCCTGAGCCACATAAGTGTGGGAGAGCCATAATTTTATAAGTGAACTAGAAATAAATATTTGGTGGCGGGTCAGTGGGCCTAGTGTGCTCCAGGCGACGTTGCCACGTGTGTCACCCTAGATAATAAAGTGAAATAAATATGTGACAAGTGAAAGAAATACAGTGAATAGGTTATATTATATATCGACAAGAAACGAAAGTGGATATACGCCAGAACATCACATCGAGTTGGACAATCTACAGGATACTACACGCTGGACAGCTGCATCGCATGCAAGTATTCACCTATGCGTGGTTTTGGGGTGTCGGGAGTAAGTTCCAATTACCTAACCGCTAAGCTGTTTGAACGGTCAACTCTCATAGTAAGATAAGGAATAGGATATCAAGTACTCGTAACAAATAGTGGAAATTTCTATAGAAAACTAAAAAAGGAGCACAGGTAAGTAGGGCCTGAGATGTTACTGAGCTAATACCACATACACATAACACATTCTCTACCACATATAGCAAACATAACTGGTAGGTCAGGTGTGTCAGGTCAGGCCAGGTAGAGAAGCACTAGACTACGTGTCACTCCAAACTCCACATACACACCCATACACCATAACACAATTTCACCACTACTATTCACACATACATCACACACAAAATACATACACACACACACATACACACACTACACAGCACAAAAAACTAACAACTCACACAAACACTAACACAACACAAACACACAACACACACACTATCACAATAACTAACACACACAAAATACCTAATCATACACACACATAAACATAACGGTGACACACACAGAACAAAACTACTACACACACACCACATACACATAACACACACCACACTACAAATAACCACACAAACAACACACACACAACACACCACACACACACACACACACACACACACACAACACACATAACTGTGGTCGTTGTCAGCCCTGAAGCACTGCAGACAACTGTCACTCAAACTCCACACACCATACCATACCCAATTCACCACTACTATCCCACTATACACACACAAACATACATACACACACACACATACATACACACACAAAACTAACATACACACACACAAAAAATAACACACACACACACAACTAACACACCAACTAACACACACATAACTACTGCACACACACACACACACAAAACTAACACACACACAGGCCCACACTCCCCCTGCTCTCACCCACCTCTCCCACTCCCTTCCTGACCCTCTCTCACCCACCTCCTCCCCCTCTCTCACCCACCTCCTCCCCCTCTCTCACCCACCTCCTCCCCCTCTCTCACCCACCTCCTCCCCCTCTCTCACCCACCTCCTCCCCCTCTCTCACCCACCTCCTCCCCCTCTCTCTCCACCTCCTCCCCCTCTCTCACACCTCCTCCCCCTCTCTCACCCACCTCCTCCCCCTCTCCCTCTCCCATTCTCTCTCCACCTCTGCTTCTCCCTCCTTCACTCTCTCCTCATAATCCCCCTTTTCCCCTCCCACCTCTCTTCCATTTCCCCACTGTCTTCAGTTTCTCCTCTCCCTCCCTCCACCCCCCACACAAACACTCAGGCAATCACACCACAAAACAACCACACAGAAATACATAGTTTTCCACTCTGTGGCATCTTAAAAATAAAAAATAAAAAATGGGGTCCCAGAGAGCAGGACGGAAAACTAGGGGACTGGAGGATGAGTCTGCAAAGGAAGATTGGGCAGCAGAGCTCATGAAAAGGGAACATGAGTGGGGAAGGAAGCTAGAGGAGCTTAGCATGAAAATGGAGGAGAGGATAGCTGCAGAAAGTAAGATAATGGAGGAGAGGATAGCTGCAGAAAGCAGGAAGTGGGAAAAGCAAGTCACAACAGCAGAGGCTAAGATACAGAGATTAGAAGAAGAACTGAAAAATTTGAAACAGCCTAAAGAACTAAAAAGCAATGTGGACATGGTATCAGAAACTGCTACCTCAGTCGCAAAGAAGAGGACTGTAGAGAACGGAGTGAAACTGATGCAGAGGCTATATCAGACCATCGTGGAGCCCGAGAGAAAGAGGATCACATCAGGAACAATCGAGGGAGTGTAGTAAAGGAGAGCTAAGCTATACGTAGAAGCCTAACAGACCACAGCAGTGCACAGGGAAAGTTAAGAAGGAAGCGACAGGCCACTGGGCAAGGGATAACAGACAGTGAAGAGATTGAAGAAAGGAAAGCTTCAATGGAGGCAACTAAATCGAATCAGGGGTTACAAGGGATAGGCAGTGGGAGAATGAAAGAGAGATCAGTCTTTGTTTATGGGCTCCAGGAAGCTGAAGAGGAAACTTATGAAGTAAGAAGACAAGGGGAGAAAAATGCGATTGAAAACATCATGAAAGCAATAGGAGAAGATGACATGACCCAGCTGGCAAATTTTCTGAGAATAGGGGGATTTGCAAGAGGAAGAATCCGGCCAGTCAAAGTAATTTTCAAAGCAGAATTGACTCGAAACAGGATCCTGCAGGAGAAAGCAAGACTAAGGGATATGTCAGAGTACCGGAGGTGTATCTCGACCGCGACAGAACACGGGAAGAAAGACAGAAACTGAAAGAGAGGGTACAGAGACAAAAGGAGGAAGAGAGATGGACAGGAGAACCCAGACTCAGGAGGAAGCTCTAATACAACCACCTTCAGATGTTCCCCAACCTGGACAACTCCAATGCAACCAAACAACCTAACCCAAAACACACATGCCATACCCAATGATTCCACCCACCTCATTACAAACTCCACCTTCACACCAACCACCCATAGTTCCCCATCAGATCTCCACTTTCCCAACCCCAACATACCCCCAGACTACGGTTTTAGAAAAGAAGTTAAAGGTTTGGTATACAAATGCAGATGGTATAACAAATAAATGTGAGAGTGGCATGAAAGAATAAAGGAGACATCCCCAGACATAATAGCACTCACAGAAACGAAACTCACCAGGATGATAACAGATGCAATCTTCCCACCCGGATATCAAATCCTCAGGAAAGATGAGGGAGCAGAGGGGGAGGAGGAGTTGCACTGCTCATTAAGAACAGGTGGGGATTTGAGGAAGTGGAAGGAATGGATGGAATGGGTGAAAGGGACTACATAGTAGGAACAATTCAGTCTGAGGGCCATAAGGTGGTAATTGCTGTAATGTACAACCCGCCACAGAACTGCAGGAGGCCAAGAGAAGAATACGACGAGAGCAACAGAGCAATGGTAGACACACTAGCCGAGGTAGCCAGAAGAGCCCACATGGGGAGAGCAAAGTTACTAGTTATGGGTGATTTCAATCACAAAGAGATTGATTGGGAAAACCTAGAGCCCCATGGGGTCCTGAATCATGGAGAGCCAAGATGATGGATGTGGTACTGGAAAACCTCATGCATCAACATGTTAGAACACTACCAGAGAGAGAGGTGGGGATGACCCAGCAAGACTGGACCTAGTATTCACCTTGAGTAGTTCGGACATCGAGGATATCACGTATGAAAGGCCCCTTGGAGCTAGTGATCATTTGGTTCTGTGTTTTGATTATATAGTTGAGCTACAAGTGGAGAGAGGAGCAGGAATAGGAAGGGAGAAACGAAACTACAAAAGGGGGGACTACACAGGCATGAGGAACTTCCTACAAGACGTTCAGTGGGAGAGAGAATTGGCAGGAAAACCAGTAAAAGAAATGATGGAATATGTGACAACCAAATGCAAAGAGGCAGAGGAGAGGTTTGTCCCCAAGGGAAACAGAAGTAATGGGAAGACCAGAACGAGTCCTTGGTTCACCCAGAGGTGTAGGGAGGCAAAAAGTAAGTGTAATAGAGAATGGAAAAAGTACAGAAGACAAAGGACCCAGGAAAATAAAGAGATTAGCCGAAGAGCCAGAAACGAATATGCACAGGTAAGAAGGAGGCTCAGCGACAATATGAAAATGATATAGCATCAAAAGTCAAGTCAGACCCGAAGCTGTTGTATAGCCACATCAGGAGGAAAACAACAGTCAAGGACCAGGTAATCAGGCTGAGAAAGGAAGGTGGGGAGTTCACAATAAACGACCAAGAGGTATGTGAGGAGCTCAACATGAGATTTAAGAAGTATTTACACAGGAGACAGGTAGGACTCCAGGAATTCAGAATAGGGAGGTATACCAACAAGTGCTGGATGAAATACACACAACCGAGGAGGAGGTGAAGAAGCTGCTATGTGAACTCGATACCTCAAAGCGGTGGGACCGGACAACATTTCTCCGTGGGTCCTTAGAGAGGGAGCAGAGATGTTGTGTGTGCCACTAACACAAATCTTCAACACATCCATTGAAACTGGGCAACTACCTGAGGCGTGGAAGATGGCAAATGTAGTCCCAATTTTTAAGAAAGGAGACAGACACGAGGCATTAAACTACAGACCTGTGTCACTGACGTGTATAGTATGCAAAGTCATGGAGAAGATCATCAGGAGGAGAGTGGTGGAGCACCTAGAAAGACACAGGCTTATAAACGATAACCAGCACGGTTTCAGGAAGGAAAATCCTGTGTCACAAACCTACTGGAGTTTTATGACAAGGTAACAGAAGTAAGACACGAGAGAGGGGTGGATAGACTGCATTTTTTGGACTGCAAGAAGGCGTTCGACACAGTTCCTCACAAGAGGTTAATGCAAAAGCTAGAGGATCAGGCACACGTAACAGGAAAAGCACTGCAATGGATCAGAGAATATCTGACAGGGAGGCAACAACGAGTCATGGTACGTGACGAGATGTCAGAGTGGGCACCTGTGACGAGTGGAGTTCCACAAGGGTCAGTCCTAGGACCTGTACTGTTTTGGTATATGTGAATGACATAACGGAAGGGATAGACTCAGAAGTGTCCCTGTTTGCAGATGATGTGAAGTTAATGAGAAGAATCAAATCAGTCGAGGATCAGGCAGGACTACAAAGAGACCTGGACAGGCTGCAAGCCTGGTCCAGTAACTGGCTCCTTGAATTTAACCCTGCCAAATGTAAAATCATGAATATCGGGGAAGGGCAAAGAAGACCGCAGACAGAGTATAGTCTAGGTGGCCAAAGACTGCAAACCTCACTCAAAGAAAAAAATCTTGGGGTGAGTATAATACCGAGCACATCTCCTGAGGCACACATCAATCAGATAACTGCTGCAGCATACGGGCGGCTGGCAAACCTAAGAATAGCGTTCCAATACCTCACTAAGGAATCATTCAAGACCCTGTATACCATATACGTCAGGCCCATACTGGAGTATGCAGCACCAGTTTGGAACCCACACCTGGTCAAGCACGTCAAGAAATTAGAGAAAGTGCAAAGGTTTGCAACAAGACTAGTCCCAGAGCTAAGGGGATTGTCCTACGAAGAAAGGTTAAGGAAATCGGCCTGACGACACTAGAGGACAGGAGGGTTAGGGGAGACATGATAACGACATATAAAATACTGCGAGGAATAGATAAGGTGGACAGAGACAAGATGTTCCAGAGAGGGGACACAGAAACAAGGGGTCACAATTGGAAGTTGAAGACTCCTATGAGTCAAAGGGATGTTAGGAAGTATTTCTTCAGTCATAGAGTTGTCAGGAAGTGGAATAGCTTAGAAAGCGACATAGTGGAGGCAGGAACCATACATAGTTTTAAGACTAGGTTTGATAAAGCTCATGGAGCAGGGAGAGAGAGGACCTAGTAGCAATCAGTGAAGAGGCGGGGCCAGGAGCTATGACTCGACCCCTGCAACCACAAATAGGTGAGTACAAATAGGTGAGTACACACACACACACACACACACACACACACACACAACACACACACACACAACACACACACACACACACACACACACACAACACACACACAACACACACACACACACACACACAACACACACACACACACACAACACACACACACACACACACACACACACACACACACACACAACCACACACACACACACACACACACACACACACACACACACACACACACACACACACACACACACACACACACACACACACACACACACACACACACACACACACGCTTCAAGTGCTAAGGGAAGTTAATGGAAAATGTCCAGTCATTATATATGTGTATATATATTATAGAACAATAGTAATAAATAATTTTTTGCATTGTTGGTTTGTGTAAACAAGTTCTGTAAACAATATAATGATAATAATGTTTGTGCAGTTATTGTGTTGCATACAATGAGTGTATATATGTACAAAGCACATTACTTGGGTCTCACAGGCCACATAAGTTACTTTGAAAAAAAAAATATTGGAAAATATAAGAAACCTTCGAATAGGAGTAAATATAAGTGTACCAGTGAGCGGCATGCACCACTGTTGCCATACGTGGCTCATTTTCTGCCAATTTTTACACCTCCATATCTGGGTAAGTATTGATCCCCCAAAAAAATTTTTAGGATAAAAACAATCAGGAAAATAATCTTAACATTTTGATAAGAAAAAATAATTTTTTTTTCGAATATTTTAAGACAACAGGAGAGCACTCAGGATTGGGGGCCTCTTCAAGGGGGGCTCCTTGGTGTGGTGAAAAGGCTCTTGGTCTGAGGAATTAGACCTTTTGGTCTACCCCAATCCCCCTCCCCTATCCCATCTCCATCCTCCATGTTTCCCTTTCCTCCCCTTCCTCCTCATCCCTCCCTTATTTCCTTCCCATTTTTACCCTGGGAGCTTCTCTCCTCAGGCATTCTAGTTCCTACGTAGGGGGAAGGGTACTGTGGTCCATCCCATTCTGTTGAGGTCCTTAGTGGTGGTGTAGTTTGCTGTGGAATCTGGATCGCCTGGGGATGTATCTTTTGGGCGACGGGAGTATCACTGGAGGCTACCTTTCAGATTCCGGGGGTGGTGGCCGAAGGCGGTATGCTTTGTGGCAGATATCCGGCCGCCCTCTCTTTTGTCCGCCGAGGTGGCTCAGTAGATGTGAGGTTGCTATCCCTGATTGTTGGTTTACTGGCATGAAGGGTAGGGTATGGCATGGGTTCCATGCAGCATCTGCACTACTTGCGGTGTTGAGGTCCTCTTGGTCATGGAGGGGGATTTATGCCCCTTTCATTCCTCCTAGGAGCTATTCCTCCACGTTCCCCTCTTTTTCTTATTCTTTTTTTATTTTTATTTTCTTTTCTTTCTTTTTTTTTTCTTAAAAATAAAAAGAAAGAAGTAACCTAACATGGCTGCCCCAATCCATGAACCCACTACCCCTGCGCCCCTTCCTGATACTGCACCCAGTACCGACCCTGCCTCATTAATGGACAACTCTTTGGACACCTCTCATGCCTCTTTACCTCTTGCTGATGCCGGTTCATCACCTGTTTCAGGTACCAAGGTTCTGACCGGCCCTTTTGACATATCTGACCTTTGCTCTTCTCTGACCTTGATTCCGGCTTCTCCCTCGACGGTGCGGCAATTTTCGAATCGCTCGCCCGTCTCCCATCAGACCACCCCCGGTCCCACACCCAAACGACCAAGACCCTTACATGACGATTCGACACTTCCTTCTCATTCATCTCAGAAACGACTAGCACGTCTCGCAATCCCCTTAGATACTTTGTTTCACACTATTCAATGGACAAAGTTTTTTACTAAGACCGACTACTCCAACTACCTATCTTTCCGATCATAGTATTGGTAAAGCTCTCCTATGCCATGTAGGCAAAGATATCCCTTTTCACGCTCTCAAGAGCGGCACTCGCATCATCATGGTCCAGAATGCTGGCCAAGCTCGCGATCTTTCCCTTCTTACGACCATAGATACTATTCCTATCACTATTGATAAGCATCATTCTCTTAACTCTTGTAGTGGTACTGTCATTTTACCCCACACCATTGTCCAACGGAATTTCCAGACATGTCGTGAAGACATTTTGGAGCAGCTTGAGCTCCAAGAACTCCCTATCCTTAAGGTTGACACTTTTGTCCTCCCTGCCAATAAGTGAAAATGTTATCCTTGCAATATAGCTCATTTAATGTTTGACTGCCGGAAACTCCCACCTTCAGTCTACATTGCAGGTCAACGTTTACAAGTTCGAAAGGTGACCCCTACACCACAGCAGTGTAGAAATTGCTGGCGTTTTGGTCATCCAGCGAAATATTGCAGGTCCATGGCCGAATGCCCAGTCTGTAGTGCCGACGACCATGCCAGTCCTTCTTGTACTTTACCTCCCTCTTGCCTTAACTATCATGAGGCACATCCATCGTACTCTCACCGTTGTCAGTTTACCTGAATGAGCGGGAAATCCGTTGTCTCAAAGAGGCGGAAAGCTTCTCATATGCCATGGCCGTCTCTCATCTACGCCTTCAAGGAGACTTCCCCGTATTTCCTATTCTCACATTGCTAAACGTTGCCCCACTTCTGGGGTCCCAACTTCCTCAACTTCCTCTGTGGTTACAACATCCTCAGTCACCCCTGTCTCGAATCCTTTTGAGGTTCTTGGCTCCGAGATCCCTACCTCGGCATCCCATACTGTCCACACTCCTTCCTCTACTCACTTGCACAGTTCTGAGTCTACACGTCCTCGTCCTATGCCTAAACCTCAGCGCCCCCCTTCTCATAAGTCCGGCAAAAAATCCCTATTGCTGGGTTCTTTGCGTTCGACTAGTTCTGTAATGTATGTGGAGGTTTATCCTCCTCCTCGTACAATATCTTCATCCCCTGTCCCCTCCAAAGTTCCTTCCTTGACTGTCCCTCCCCAGGCCACTTCCACTCCTGTCCCCTCCCAATCCCCTTCGACAGTTTCCTCTTCTATCTCCTCGCCCTCTACTTTAGTACAGTCTATAGTCTCCCCGATGGTTGCTCCCTCTCCTTCCATTTCTAATGTAGTCCCACATTCTGCATCTTTGTCTTCCGAAAATCTGGAAGCTATCACAGAATTTATTGCAGAGTCTGGAACGTTGATGGACACCGCTCTACCTTCGGTTCCTCCTCCTCTCTCTTCATCTACACCCCTCCTTCCTTCACAGCGTCCCACTCCTCTGATTATGAGTTTTCCAATGCCTCCACATGTGGACTTTTCTAACCCTAGTCCATAGATACCTCTCTCTTTGACTTGTATCTTTCTCTCCATACTAAATCATGGCTTATTTGCAGTGGAATATCTGAGGCCTCAGGGGTAACCGGGATGAACTTCAGGTGTTGCTCTCCCAGTTTTTTCCTGTTGGGGTCTATTTGCAAGAACCAAAATTACAATCCACTGTTATCAGGCCCTTATCAGGCTATGATTTGTTGTATTCATGGGATCCTTTTTCCGATGGAACCTTTAACAAAAGTGCTCTTCTTATGCGCACTGGTGTTCCTTAAATTACACAACAGTCCGTATCCACTTGAATAAGTGGTATACACTCTGTTCTTTATATCTCTCCCCTTCGTGGGCATTATCTATCCCAGATGTTGATTTTCTGGTTTCTTCCTTACCGCCACCCCTTCTGTTACTTGGCGATTTTAACACACAACATTTTCTCTAAGGAGGGTCACACTGTGACTCCCAAGGCATTCAATTGGAGGCATTTCTTGCTTCTCTTTCCCTCCATGTTCTAAATATGGGTACTCCTGACCATTTTGATCCTTGAACTCATTCTTTCTCCTGTATCGATCTCTCCATCTGCTCTTCCTCAACAGTCCTTGACTTCACCTGGTCTGTCCTCCCGGACTTACATGACAGCGATCATTTCCCAATCATCCTTAAGTCCCCTTCTTTTTTTACACCTCCTCATTGCCCAAGCTGGTAATTTGACCGGGCAAAATGGGACCTTTACGCACATCTTACTGCCTTTTATGAGGTTCCTTCCTCGTCCTCCATTGATGAGGTTTTACATCTCTTTTCGTCTTTCATCTTCACAGCGGCTTCACATTCTGTTCCCCAAACCTTGAGCAAGCATTCTCAGAAGTTCGTGCCATTTCCCAATCATCCTTAAGTCCAATTCGTTTTTTCCACCTCCTCGTTGCCCACACTGGTAATTTGACTGTTCAAAATGGGACCTTTATGCACATCTTACTGCCTTTCATGAGGTTCCTTCCTCGTCCTTCATTGATGAGGTTTTACATCTCTTTTCGTCCTTCATCTTCACAGCGGTTTCACATTCTATTCCCCAAACCTCAAGCAAGCATTCTCAGAAGTGCGTGCCTTGGCGGTCTCCTGCTTGTGCTCGGGCAGTACGTTTGAAACGCATGGCGTGGGGCAGGTATCATATAACAGAACCACAGAGAGACTCCTTGATTTTAAGCAGAAGAGAGCTATTGCTCTCTGTGTCATACGCGACGCTAAACGCACTTGCTGGTGAGATTATATTTCTACTGTCACTTCGGCTTTCTCGATGAGTGCAGTCTGGAAGAAAGTGCGGAAATTAAGTGGTAAATTCTCTCCCGACCCGGCTCCTGTTCTTCAGGTTGCCAGAGTCGATATAGCACACCCTTTTGCCGTTGCCACTGAAATTGGTAATCATCTGGTCCGCATTTCCCAGGGGCTCCATCTATGCCCCTAGTTTCTAAGTCTGCCAGCGAGTTGAAGCCCTTAGATTTATCTTCTCTTAGAGAAGAATCTTATAATGTGCCTTTTACCCTTCAAGAACTGGAGGCAACACTCTCTGCATGCCGATCATCGGCAGCTGGGCCAGACGGCATACCTATTCATATGCTACAGCATTTACATCATTCTGCTCTTACTGTCCTCTTACGACTCTATGATCTTATATGGTGGCAAGGAGTTCTTCCCCAGCTGTGGAAGTTGCTATTCTCCCTTTTCGCAAACCAGGTACTACGGGACGTGATACCTCCCACTACTGTCCCATCGTTCTTACCAGTGCAGTTTGCAAGGTGATGGAACGTCTAGTTAATAGACGTTTGCTGTGGTATTTAGAGATGCACAATAGTCTCTCCCCTAGTCAGTATGGCTTTCGTAAAGGCCGTTCTGCCATTGACCTCTTACTGCGATTGGATACGTATATTCGTAATGCTTTTGCTAATATCCACTCGGTTATTGCCATCTTTTTCGGCCATGAGAAGGCTTATGACACAACTTGGAGATATAATATCTTGGCCCAGGCCCACTCCTTAGGCCTCCGAGGCATCCTACCATTCTTCCTTAAGGCCTTCTTAACTGACAGACATTTCCGGGTCCGGGTTAGTAATGAGTTTTCCCCGGAATTTATCCAAGCTGAAGGTGTCCCCCAGGGTTGTGCTCTGAGCACAACACTCTTTCTCCTTGCTATAAATAATCTGGCATCTGTTCTCCCATCCAATATTTGGTCATCGCTCTATGTGGATGACTTTGCTATAGCTTGTGCAGGTGCTGACTGTCACCTCATTGCAGTTTCCCTCCAGCATGCTATCAACCGGGTTTCTGATTGGGCCACCACTCATGGGTTTAAATTTTCTAGTGGCAAAACTCATCAAATTACGTTTACTAGATGTTCAGTGGTCTTTGATCATTCATTGTACCTATACGGCTCACGTATTCCAGAACATGATACAGTCAGGTTTCTCGGCCTCCTGTTTGACCGTTGATTGTCCTGGAAACCTCATATTACCTCTCTTAACCCTTTGACTGTTTCGGTCGTATATATACATCTTACGAGCCACTGTTTCGGACGTATCTATACGCCTAAATTCTAGTGGCTTCAAATCAAATGGGAGAAAGCTGGTAGGCCCACATAGGAGAGAATGGGTCTGTGTGGTCATTCTGCGCAGTATAAAAAAATCCTGCAGCACACAGTACATAATGAGAGAAAGAATGCCGACTTTTAGGTGTATTTTCGTATAGTATTTATGGTTGTATTCTCTTTTTTATGGTCTCATTTGATAGAATGGACAACATACTACAGAAATATGGATGATTTTGATTAGTTTTATGAAGAAAACGTCCTTGAAATTGAGCTCAAAGTAGGAGAAATGTTCTATTTTTGCAAATGTTCATGAGTAAACAACTCACGCCACGCGTCCAATACACATCAATTGGTGAGTCTAATATTCTTTCACAAGTGTACTGATATTATTTATACCATTTTTACAATAATGAAATAGGCTGCATAACGGTAAATCTTCTATTTTTTACGTGAATAAAAAATAAAAATAGAAAGCAAAAGTAATATCAGAGGGGACTAAAGACGTGACTAATGAACAGATAACATCTTATTTTAGTGCCAGGAATGTCTGCATTGTTTATTCTGGACCCTATTTTGAAATTGACATTTTTTTTATCATGCATGAAATTGGCCAAATCGCCAATTTCTGATCACTTTATTGGGTAGTTGATATCGATAAATTGGTGGTTTCTTGTACTCAATCGATAGAACAAATGGAGTTCTAAAGAAATATCTATGAGTTTGGTCAACTGAAACAATGGAATTTACCGAAAATAGGGTTCAAAGTCGGTGAAATTGCCGATGCGTATATATTGCCGAGATCACTATCTTCGCGAGAGCGTAATTCCGTGAGTTTTCAATCAAATTTCAAACTTTTGGTGTCTTTACCATCGGGAAACGATTCTCTATCATTTCATAAGAAAAAAAGAACTTTTTTTTTTTTTTAAATTTTGCGACAACAGGATTGAGCGTTGCGACAGTCAAAGGGTTAAGGCAACTTGTCACAGCCGGCTGAACCTCCTTAAAACCCTCGCACATCTTTCACGGGGGCTGATCGTAGAACTCTCCTTCGTCTACATTCAGCCCTAATTTTATCAAGACTCGATTATGGTGACCAGATATATTCAGTGGCCTCCCCTGCTACTCTTTCCATCCTTAATCCCATCCATCACCAGGGATTACGCTTATGCCTTGGTGCATTTCGTTCTTCCCCGGTTGAGAGCCTCTTTGTAGAAGCGAACATTCCATCCTTGTCCGATCATTGTGATGCACATTGCATTCGCTATTGTGTTCGCTCTCATGACCTCCGCAATCCTTCCATGTATAGGATTGTTACAGATATTAGTAGACGCTCTTTATTTGTTCGTCGCCCTTGCTTACTTCGTCCCTTTTCTCTTCGTCTACATTCACTCTTGTCTTCCCTTCAGCTACCACCTCTATGTGTTCATGTGACATCTCCCTTTCCCCTACCCCCTTGGGAAGTTCCTGCTGTCCGTGTCTGTTCTATTCCTCTACCTTGCGCGAAAGCCCGCCTACCTACGGCGGCTTCTCGCTCTTTTTTTCTAGACCACTCTCATTCCCATGCCATCGCAGTATACACTGATGGTTCAAAGTCGTCTGACGGCGTCGGATTCGCAGCAGTGTTTCTGGACAGCATTGTGCGAGGGCATCTATTACCCTCGGCTAGCATATTTATGGCTGAATTGTATGCCATTCTTGTGGAACTTATCTGTATTGCATCTATGCCTGTATCACCATTTGTGGTCCTTTCAGACTCCCTTAGTGCTTTACAGGCTATCTGTAAAATTGATACACCTCACCCCTAGTTCTTTGTATCCAACTTTGGTTACGCCGTATCTCTAGCAAGCACAAAGATATTGTTTTTTGTTGGGTCCCTGGTCATGTTGACGTACAGGGCAGTGAACAGGCAGACACTGCTGCTCTGTCAGCAGTACATGAACTTCCAGTTTCATGTAGAGTTGTTCCTTTTACGGACTATTTTGCGGTCATTGCTACCTACCTTCGCACCCGTTGGCAGCAACGCTGGTCTGACCTGCTAAATAACAAACTTCATTCTATTAATCCGAGTATAGGTTTCTGGCCTTCTTGTCACCAATGTCAAGGTTGGGAGACTACACTCTCCCGTCTTTGCATTGGCCACACTTGTCTTATGCACGGGTATCTCATGGTATCTCAAGTAAGATACTCAGGCCGTACGAAATTCGGGGTTCCACTGTATTTCTATCTTGTTAAACTGAGTTGCATTAAACTGGCTTTACTGAACTTCCTCTTACTGATAGTCCCTCTCAGCCTTGTAGTGTTCTTTTACCCATACAGGTGTGACTCATTTTGTGTATAATAATAATAATATGTTGCACTTTTTTAATTGTAGTATCAGCAAGCTTCTGGAAAGATAGTGATGGAGTGATGATGACAGTGTTTCCTCTTTTTTAAAGTCAGCCTAACCTTTGGTGGGAAATAACCGATGTATTAAAAAAAAAATATGTCTTGTGTAAGTATTATGCAGAATGTGTAGCTATGAGATTAGAAGGAAGTGGAGAGTTAATAAAGTATTATCCAGAGAGCTGATGAGGGTTGTTGAGATGCTCTGAATGTTTAGGCAGGATGGAACAAGATAGGATTATGGAGGACATATAAATCTCACTGGAGAAAACAAGGTAGGATTCTTCCAAAAGTTTGGAAGAAGGGAGTAGAGGAGGTTTTGTTGTAACGGGCTTGGACACCAAGCAGGCATGTGTGAACATGTTATAAAGGATGGGGGAAAAATGGACTTTTGCACATGAACATGCTTGTGTAATTGTGCTAGATAACATTTGTGAAGACATTTGGAAAACTGGTTAATTGGACTTGAGTCCTGAAGGTGGGAAGTACAGTGCCTGCACTTCTGAAGGAGGGGTGGGGTGAATGCAGTGCCTGCACTCTGAAGAGGGGAAGGGGGGAGGAAGTCCCTGCTCTCTGAAGGGAGGGTAGGTGGAAAGTAAGTGCCTGCCTCTGAAGGAGGGTGAAGGTGAAGTGCAGTGCCTGCAGGAAGGGTGGAGGTGGGAAGTAAGTCCTGCACTCTGAAGGAGGGTGAGGTGGGAAGTACAGTGCCTGCACTGTGAAGGAGGTGGAGGTGGGAAGTACAGTGCCTGCACTGTGAAGGGGTGGAGGTGGGAAGTACAGTCTTGCACTCTGAAAGAGGGATTGAAGGTGGGAGGTAAAGTACCTGAACTCTGAAGGAGGGGTGGAGGTGTGAAGACAGTGCCTGCACTCTGAAGGAGGAGTGGAGGTGGGAAGAACAGTGCTTACACCCCTGGAAGGAGGGGTGGAGGTGGGAAGTACAGTGTCTGCCTGAAGGAGGGTTGGAGGTGGGAAGTACAGTGCCTGCAATCTGAAGGAGGGGGGAGTGGGAAGTACAGTGCCTGCACTCTGAAGGAGGGGGGAGGTGGGAAGTACAGTGCCTGCACTCTGAAGGAGGGTGGAGGTGGGAAGTACAGTGCTACTCACAAGGAGGGTGGAGGTTGGAAGTAAGTGCCTTCACTCTGAAGGGTGGAGGTAGGAAGCGAGCTTGCACCCTGAAGGAGGGTGGTGGTTGGGAAGCACAGTGACTGCACTCTGAAGGATGTGTGAACATTTACAGTTTGGATGAACATCGAAGTGTAATATCAGTCCTCCTCTTGCAGACAGTGATGGAGAAAGTGTTTCTTCTTTATTGAGTCACCTTACCTCAGTGGTGTTTAAAATAATAATAATATTAATTATAATTAATTATAATGATTATTATAAAAGGTCATAAGATTTCAGTTTTATTTTGAGGTCGTTTGATACCAGAGACTGGCTTAGTCAGTGCCAATACGACAATCATCCTGGTACAAGAAGGTGGCACTTGTAGTGTCAGCACTGCAGGTCATCCTGGTACAAGAAAGGGGGTACTTGTAGTGTCAACACTGCAGGTCATCCTGTTCAAGAAGGTGTACTTGTAGTGTCAACACTGCAGGTCATCCTGGCGCAGAAGGTGGCACTTGTAGTGTCAATACTGCAGGTCATCCTGGTACAGAAGGTGGTACTTGTAGTGTAAAAACTGCAGGTCATCCTGGGACAAAAGGTGGTGCTTGTAGTGTCAACACTGCAGGTCATCTGGTACAAGAGGTGGCACTTGTAGTGTCAATACTGCAAGTCATCTTGGCCAAGAAGGTGGCACTTGTAGTGTCAATACTGCAGGTCATCCTGGTACAAGAAGGTGGCACTTGTAGTGTCAGCACTGCGAGTCATCCTGGTACAGAAGGTGGTACTTGTAGTGTCAACCTGCGGTCACCTGGTACAAGAAGGTGGTACTTGTAGTGTCACACTGCAGGTCATCCTGGTACAAGAAGGTGGCACTTGTTGTGTCAATTTGCAGTCATCCTGGTACAAAGGTGCTTTGACTAGTATCAATACTGCAGTCATCCTGGTACAAGAAGGTGGTAGGAGCGAGTGTCAACACTGCAGTCATCCTGTACAAAGAAGGTGGCACTTGTATCAATACTGCAGGTCATCCTGAACAAGAGGTGGCCATTAGTTGCAATACTGCAGGTCATCCTGGTACAAGAGGTGGCACTTGTAGTGTCAACACTGCATATCAATTGAACGAGAAGGTGGCACGTGTGTATACTAATCGGTGCTTATACGATAACAACACTGTAGCAACAGTGCTTGTCATGACAGCACTGTATAGGTATAACAGTGCCTATACAGTGACAACATCTTCAACGCAGTGCTTATACAGTGACAACACTGAACGAAGTCGTATACGGTGACAGCACTGTCAACAGTGACTTATACAGTGACAACACTGTAACAACGAGTGCTTATACAGTGACAACACTGTAACAAGCAGTGCTTATACAGTGACAACACTAACAACAGTGCCTATTCAGTGACAGCACCAACAGCAGTGTATATACAGTGTCAACGATGCTTATACATTGACAACCTGTAACAACAGTGCTTATACAGTGACAACACTGTAACAACAGTGCTTATACAGTTCACAGTGCTTATACAGTGTCAGCAGTGCTTATACAGTGTCAACAGTGCTTATACAGTGTCAGCAGTGCTTATACAGTGTCCAGCGTGCTTATACAGTCAGCAGTGATACAGTGTCAACAGTGCTTATACAGTGTCAACAGTGTTTTCGCTGACAACACTGAAAACGGGGGGGTGTTTATACAGTGTCAGAAAAGTTGCTTTGAAATGTAAACAGTGTTATACGTGTAAACTGTGCTTATACGTGTAAACAGTGCTTATACAGTGTAAACGGTTTTTTTATTCAACGTGTTTTATACATTGACCACTGTAACAACTTTCATACAGTGACAACATAACAACAGTGCTTATACAGTGTCAAATATTTTTTATTTATTTTGAAAAACGATTTACGTGACAACCCTATAAAAACGTTGCCTTTCGAGTGCAGGCATATTGTTCTTTCCCCATGACAACACTGAACAAGGTAACATAATATAACAGTGTATACAGTGTAAACATTACTAAGTGTCAATAACAACATTGCCCAACTTTTTAAAAAAAACAGTGTATACAGTGACACCTTTTTAGGATTATCAGTGACAACATTAACAACGGGTCCCTTGTGACCCCCTTTTAAAACTATACAGTGAACACTGTAAAAACATTTCTTTTTTGACATAACAGCAGTGCTTATACAGTGACAACACTGTATTGGGTCTTATCTTTTGCAAAACAAACACAGTGCTTATCAGTGACAACACTTTGAAAAAAGTGCTTATCAGTGACAACACTGTAACAGCAGATTAACAGTGACAACACTGTAACAGAGTGCTTATCAGTGACAACACTAAACAGCAGTTTTATCGGTGACAATCAACACGTTTATACATTTAAAATTTTTGGCAACAGTTTAAAATAAATAAAAAAACTGTAACAACATCTTATACAGTGCAACAATGTAACAAAGTGCTTATACAGTACAACCTGTAACAACAGTGCTTATACAGTAAAACAACCTGTAACAACAGTGCTTATACAGTGACAACACTGTAACAACAGTGTATCGGTGACAACACTGTAACAGATCTATACAGTGACAACACTGTAACAACGGTTATACAGTGAAACACTACATAATTATACATTGCAACACTGTAACAACAGGTAAAAATTTCGGGAAAACTTTTAAAAAATTGCTTAAACAGGGGACAACACTTTAAAAAACAGTCTTATACAGTGACAACCCCTTTAAAATAAATTCTTATACAGTGAAACACTGTAAAAAAATTCTATACAGTGAAAACCCAACACGGTGTTATAAATTGACAACACTGTAACAACGTGCATACAGTGACAACACTGTAACAACAGTGTTATACAGTGACAACACTGTAACAACAGTGTTTATACAGTGACAACACTGTAGTGTGTACTACAACTTGAGTGTCAACAACAGTGTCATAAGGTTAATGTGTCAATAAATATCTACTAGTGTCATCCTTTCTATTCCTCAGACACTATTACCCTATGGGTTTAATGCTTGCTATACTTAGAATTAATAGAATAATACAGAAATATTAGTTTTCTTGTAATAAAATATTCTCAAATATCCCCTGGTTAAACAATTTAAATTAGAAATATTTTTTCACTATGTCTAAAATACCGAAAAACAATGTGTTGGGAAACACAATGTAGTTGTTCATAGAGGGCCAATTTCCGTTCCCTTCACAAACCCTCTTCAACAATCTCAGTGTGGATTCAGACCAGGTTTTATCCCCTGGGGAAAAAAAGCTTCAGTGTTCAGTGTGTCTAAAAGAGTTTTCTGAAAAAAACAATTTGCCATTCACATGAGAACTCAACTGGGAGAACCATATCTTTTTCAGAATGTCTGAAAGACTTTTTTAAAAAAGGGTTTTTCATGGAATCTAGGGGCCATATCAGTGTTGAATTTAGTTTTCTGTGAAAAAAATCAAAAATTTAGTTAAGTCACATGAGAACTTTTTATACTAGAAAAGCCCTATAGTGTTGAGGAACACAAGACTTTTCTGAAAAACAATTTACTAATTCACATGAAAAACTCAATACCCCGGAAAGAACCCAAATCAGTATTATGAAAATAATATGAAGTGCTTTTATAAAATGTATTTTGAGAGGTCAATGACTAAACTTCATTTCTGGAGAGAAATTCGGGTTCAGAATGGCTGAGAGCTTCTGGGAAATGTTTACTGAGGGCCCCTGGTATGCTGGAGGCAACCATATCAGTTTTTCAGAATGGAAAGACTTTTCAAAATTCAATTTAGAAATTCAACCCCCTGTGTGAACTCATACTGGAAAAGCCTTCAGTGTTCAGAATGTCTGAAAGACTTTTCTAAAAATCACATTTAGTAAGTTCACATGAGAACTCATACTGGAGAGAAGCCATATCAGTGTTCAGAATGTCTGAAAGACTTTTCTGAAAATCAGTTTAGTAAGTCACATGAGATCTCATACTGGAGAAGCCATATCAGTGTTCAGAATGTCTGAAAGACTTTTCTGAAAATCAAACAAGAAGTCACATGACACTCATACTGGAGAGAAGCCATACCAGTGTTCAGAATGTCTGAAAGACTTTTCTAGAAATCTTATTTAGTAGTCACATGAGAACTCATGCTGGAAGCCATATCAGTGTTCAGAATGTCTGAAAGACTTTTCTTGGAAATAAGGTTTAGAAAGACACATTAGATCATACTGGAGAGAAGCCATATCAGTGTTCAGAATGTCTGAAAGACTTTTCTTGGAAATAAGGTTTAGAAAGACACATTAGAACTCATACTGGAGAGAAGCCATATCAGTGTTCAAAATGTCTGAAAGACTTTTCTAAAAATCAAACTAGTAACACATGAGAACTCATACTGGAGAGAAGCCATATCAGTGTTTAGAAGGTCTGCAAGACTTTTCTGGAAAATCACCCTTAGTAAGTCACATGACAACTCATGCTGGAGAGAAGCCATATCAGTGTTCAGAATGTCTGGAAGACTTCTAAGTCACATGAGAAGTCATACTAGAGAGGAAGCTTTGTCAGAGGTTGTGTCATGTGTCATACACTAATATGTCTTCCTCTACCAACACTGGCAAGCCAGTGTTGGTCCCGTAATATTACTGCTGGCAAGCCAGTGTTGGTCCCGTAATATTACTGCTGGCAAGCCAGTGTTGGTCCCGTAATATTACTGCTGGCAAGCCAGTGTTGGTCCCGTAATATTACTGCTGGCAAGCCAGTGTTGGTCCCGTAATATTACTGCTGGCAAGCCAGTGTTGGTCCCGTAATATTACTGCTGGCAAGCCAGTTGTGGGGAATTGTGGGAGATAAGTCTATCTGGGACACCGCCACTAGCAATAAACGAACTCCCAGAGAGATGACCGACTCGTATAATTTTACCGCAGTCATTCCCTTTAAGGTATGTGAGAACTTTACCCACTCTGGCCGCACCCAAGGGGTATCTACGATATTCTCACGATAACCCACTGCACTCTGGACCAGTATAAATAAATCTGAGTAGATAAGATTAAAAAATTATGTTATGTTAAATTTAAGTGGACTGTATAGGTTATTAAACAACTGATCAAACAGGAGGAGAGGTAGAAACACACAATTAAGTGAACATGACCATCACTCACCTAATTAACAGCATCATAGTGGTGCATTGTAGATCATTGACCTAGATAAAGTACATCTACTGTGCGTAACAATATCATTGGCCAACAATAAAGACGACAGGATGGTACTTAGCTTTAGAGGAGGGAGTCGTTCCGTTGTTACGTCCTCCTGCGATCTGATTCGATCGCGATGGTAATGGTTGTCCGTCGAGTCAAGGAAGGTTAATTTCCGTGAACTCTTATACGCCCACGAGACCGGGCGTTAGTAACATGTGGTTGGTCGGGGTAGCGATTCAGATACTCTCACTAATCCGACCTTTTGTACTGTTTATACGTATAGCTTTACATATTACGTATATCCTGGCTTAATGCCCCACTAGTTTATACACATTCACCATCTCGATACTTAGATTTCGAGTAGATAACTTGCGATATGTTAGTTCATTTCTTCAGCATTCAACATGGCGGTCGGGTATGGCGTACCCAAGCTAGACTCGCTCGGTACAATCACTCCCTACTTATTTACAACTCGGTTTCACTTTATTCACCATTTCACAATATTCATCGAATATATTTCAGTCTCTTCTAAGACGAAAGCTCCCCAGCATCAGGGGTTACGACTTTATCCTGCCGTATGGTCGCTTCACTGAGTTCAAATAGGCCTATGACCGCATCACTCGCCGGCGGCACGCCTTATTTCACAATTATTGTCCTATTACTGGACCTCCTGGACCGATTGTCCACTTTATATTCACCACGTACTGGATATTCCTCCACATTACGAAAGGAGGTAATTAAATCCGATTTGGCGGGCGGAATCTCCAAATTCGGCAGGCCATACCATCGCCTCCAATCCCCGGGTGTAGGCTCTGTTTCCCTGACCACTCCCTCTACCCAGCTTCCTCTGCCCACTTGACGAGGCATCTCGCGCATGCGTGTTAATTCGTTGGTTCTTTTCAGTTAATGTTAAGCCAACAGCAACACATTAATGATATCTATTCATATTGGAAAGTTTATCAATTACAACTTTCGGAAAATACCAATATTTTCCACACCAGTGTTAGTCCGTAATATTACTGCTGGCAAGCCAGTGTTGGTCCGTAATATTACTGCTGGCAAGCCAGTGTTGGTCCGTAATATTACTGCTGGCAAGCCAGTGTTGGTCCATGTATATTACTGCTGGCAAGCCAGTGTTGGTCCCGTAATATTACTGCTGGCAAGCCAGTGTTGGTCCGTAATATTACTGCTGGCAAGCCAGTGTTGGTCCGTAATATTACTGCTGGCAAGCCAGTGTTGGTCCCATAATATTGCTGCTGGCAAATGTGTTGGTCCGTAATATTACTGTTTGTAAGCCAGTGTTGGTCCCATAATATTACTGCTGGCAAGCCAGTGTTGGTCCCATAATATTACTGCTGGCAAGCCAGTGTTGGTCCCATAATATTACTGCTGGCAAGCCAGTTTTGGTCCCATAATATTACTGCTGGCAAGCCAGTGTTGGTCCCGTAATATTACTGCTGGCAAGCCAGTGTTGGTCCATAATATTACTGCTGGCAAGCCAGTGTTGGTCCCGTAATATTACTGCTGGCAAGCCAGTGTTGGTCCGTAATATTACTGCTGGGAAGCCAGTGTTGGTCCCATAATATTACTGCTGGCAAGCCAGTGTTGGTCCGTAATATTACTGCTTGCAAGCCAGTGTTGGTCCCATAATATTACTGCTGGCAAGCCAGTATCAGTCCCATAATACTATACCAAAATTCTAGCGGCTTCCAATCTTGTGGGAGAAAGCTGGTAGGCCTATATATGAGAGAATGGGTCTGAGTGGTCAGCGTGTGCAGTATAAAAAAAATCCAGCAGTATGCAGTGCATAATGTGAAAAAAAACTCTTACTCTGTTTTTTGGCTAAAAACAGTGAATTTTTCATTTTCTCCATAATAAATAATGTAAATTCAATTAATCCATTCCAGACATTCAGAAGTATTAAAAACAAATAATTTTTTTACATGAAATATACATTTATCTACACAGAAAATAATGAGACATGAAGAATAAAACAATAATAACATGACACTTACCTTTATTGAAGACTCTTCTTAGTGTATTAAAGATTGGAGGAGGGAGAGAATGGAGAAATTACTGTTTGGAAATGGAATCGCCTTCCATTAAGACTTCAGGTACCAAGTCTTTTTCCAGGGTTACTTCCATTCTTTGTTTTTTTTAATGCCACTAGGACCAGCTTGAGAGTCACTGGACTCCTGTCACACAAAAATTTGTTCCAGACAACTTTGTTTCTGGCAGCACTTTAAAATTTCTCTGAAATGGGACACAACATTGTTTTCTTCTCCACCATAGGAAAAAATGTTAAGTAAAAGGACACAAATGCAACTAATGTGACATTTTATTGTGGCAACGTTTCGCTCTCCAGGAGCTTTTTCAAGCCGTTTTCAAGCCACAATAAAATGTCACATTAGTTGCATTTGTGTCCTTTACTAACATGTTGTCGGTAATTCTACCAATATTAATACATAGGAAAAATCTGGCAAGCAAAATCCCAACTTCAAACACTCCACCTAACAACTACCTCACTGCCACCTACCCGAATACACTATTCTTAGCTTTGACCAACCCAACAGAAGTCTCACTTGTTATCAACACATTAAAAGACAAGGTAGGAGATCTAAATAACTTACCACCTTTTATATACAAAAAGCTTCTCATAAGTACTGTCACCAATTATTGCAACATTATATAACAAATCCATCGAATCCTCCACTTTCCCATCAATACTCAAAATAGCGAGGGTTACCCCTATACATAAGAACATAAGAAAGGAGAACACTGCAGCAGGCCTGTTGGCCAATACTAGGCAGGTCCTTCACAATCCGTACCACCAACAGAATATTTGTTTAACCCAATTTTCAATGATACCCAAGAAATAGGCTTTGATAATTATATTTACTCATGTGCAAGTCCCACTCAAATCCAACCCTCTCACTCTTGAATTTATCCAACCTAAATTTGAAACTCCCCAAGGTCCTTGCTTCAATAACCCTACTAGGCAGACTGTTCCACTCATCAACTACCCTATTTCCAAACCAATACTTTCCTATATCCTTTCTAAATCTAAACTTATCTAACTTGAATCCATTATTGCAGGTTCTTTCTTGGAGAGATATCCTCAAGACCTTATTTATATCCCCTTTGTTAATACCCATTTTCCACTTGTATACCTCGATCATGTCTCCCCTCATTCTACGTCTTACAAGTGAATGTAATTTAAGGGTCTTCAATCTTTCTTTGTAAGGAAGATTTCAGATGTTATGTATTAATTTCCTCTTTAAGGGGGGCTCCTTGTCGCGGTAAAGAGGCTATCGGTCTGAGGAATTGGACCTCTTGGTCTTCTTCCTCAGACCGAACCTAATTACCCTCCAATCCCCCCTCCCTTTCCCATCTTCCCCATCCTCCCTTTTCCCTTTCCCCTTTCCTCCTCCTCCTCCTCATCCCTCCCTTATTTCCTTCCCATTTTTACCCTGGGAGCTTCTCTCCACAGGCATTCTAGTTACTAGGTAGGGGGAAGGGTACCGTGGTCCAATCCCATTCTGTTGAGGTTCTTGGCAGTGGTATAGTTTGCCGTGGAATCTGGATCACTTGGGGATGTCCCGATCTCTCTCCGGTCTCCCGGGGGGTGGCCTTGGGTATCTTTCGGGCGACGGGTGTATCTCTGGAGGCTACCTTTCGGATTCCGGGGGTGGTGGCCAAAGGCGGTATGCTTTGTGGCAGATATTCGGCCGCCCTATCTTTTGTCCGCCGAGGTGGCTCGGTGGATGTGAGGTTGCTATCCCGGATTGCTGGTTTACTGGCATGATGGGTAGGGTACGGCACGGGTTCCATGCAGCATCTGCACTACTTGCAGTGTTGAGGTCCTCTTGGGCGCGGAGGGGGATTTACGCCCCTTTCATTCCTCCTAGGAGCTATTCCTCCACGTTCCCCCCTTTTTTTATTCTTTTTTTATTTTTATTTTCTTTCGTTTTTTTCTTAAAAACAAAAGAAGAAGTAACCTAACCATTGATGCTCTAATCTCTGAACCTACCCCCGGGCCTCCTGATATCGCACCTAGTTCCGACCCTACCTCGTCGTCACCTGCTTTAGGTACCGGGGACCCGACTGCCCCTTTTGATACGTATGACCTTCGCTATTCTCTGACCTTGATTCCGGCTTCTCCCCTAACGGTGCAGCAATTTTCGAATTGCCCGCCCGTCACACGTTGGACCACCCTCGGTTCCCCGCACAAACGACCACGACCCTTACATGATGATTCGACACTTCCTTCTCGTTCGTCTCAGAAACAACTAGCTCATCATGCACTCCCCTTAGACACTTTGTTTCACACTACTCAATGGACAAAATTTTTTACTCTACAACCGACTTCTCCTAATACCTATCTTTCAGATCATAGTATCGGTAAGGCTCTGCTATGCCATGTAGGTAAAAATATCTCATTTCATGCTCTCAAGAGCGGCACTCGCATCATCATGGTCCAGAATGCTGGCCAAGCTCGCGATCTTTCTCTTCTTACAACCATAGATAATGTTCCTGTTACTATTGACAAACTTCATTCCCTCAATTCTTGTTGTGGTTCTGTCATTTTACCCCACACCATTGTCCAACGGAATTTCCAGACATGTGGTGATAACATTTTAGAGCAGCTTGAGCTCCAAGAACTCCCTATCCTTAAGGTTGACACTTTTGTCCTCCCCGCCAATAAGCAAAGACGTTATCCTTGCAATATAGCTCGTTTAACGTTTGACTGCCGAAAACTTCCACCTTCGGTCTACATTGCAGGTCAATGTTTACAAGTTCGAAAGGTGACCCCTACACCACAGCAGTGTAGAAACTGCTGGCGTTTTGGTCATCCAGCAAAATATTGCTGGTCCATGGCCGAATGCCCAGTCTTTGGTGCTGACGACCATGCCAGTTCTTCTTGTACTCTACCTCTCTCTTGCCTTAACTGTCATGAGGCACATCCATCGTATTCTCTCCGTTGTCAGGTTTACCTGAATGAGCGGGAAATCCGTTGTCTCAAAGAGGCATAAGGCTTCTCATATGCTATGGCCGTCTCTCATCTACGCCTTCAAGGGAGACTTCCCCGCATTTCCTATTCTCGCATTGCTAAATGTCGCCCCACTTCTGGGGTCCCAACTTCCATGGCTTCCTCTGTGATCACCTCATCCTCAATCACCCCTGTCTCGAATCCTTTTGATGTTCTTGGTTCCGAGGTCCCTACCTCGGATTCCCATACTGTCCACACTCCTTCCTCTACTCACTCGCACAATTCTGAGTCTACACATCCTCGTCCTTCACCTAAACCTCAGCGCCCCCTTCTTCTCATAAGCTCAGCAAAAAATCCCTACTGCCAGGTTCTTCGCCTCCGACTAGTTCTGTAATGTGTGTGGAGGTTCATCCTCCTCCTCATACACTACCTTCGTCCCCTGTCCCCTCCCAAGCCCCTACGACAGTTTATTCTTCTATCTCCTCATTCTCTACTTTAGTACAGTCCATAGACTCCCCGATAGTTGCTCACTCTTCTTCCATTTCTAATGTAGTCCCACATTCTGCATCTTTGACTTCCGAAACACTGGAAGCTATTGCAGAATATATTTCAGAGACCGGACCGATGATGGACACTACTCCACCTGAGGTTCCTCATTTCTCTTCTTCGTCTCAACCCCTCCTTCCTTCACAACGTCCTCCTCCCTCTCTGATTACAGGTCTTCCGCTGCCTCCACACGTGGAATTTTCTAACCCTAGTCCATAGCTTCCTCTCACTTCCACTTCTATCTTTCTCTCCATAAATGATGGCTTATTTGTAGTGGAATATCCGAGGCCTCAGGGGTAACCAGGGTGAACTTCAGGTGTTGCTCTCCCAGTTTTTTCCTGTTGGGGTCTGTTTGCAAGAACCCAAATTACAATCCACTGTTATCAGGCCCTTTTCAGGCTATGATTTGTTAAATTCATCGGATCCTTTTTCCGATGGATTCTTTAATGAAAGTGCTCTTCTTATATGCACTGGTGTTCCATACCGTCACCTCTATGTCCCTTCTTCCTTACATTACACCGCAACCCGTATCCACTTGAATAAGTGGTATACATTCTGTTCTTTATATCTCTCCCCTTCGCAGGCATTGTCTATCCCAGATGTTGATTTTCTGGTTTCTTCCTTACCGCCACCCCTTCTAATACTTGGCGATTTTAACGCACACCATTTTCTCTGGGAAGGGTCGCACTGTGACTCCCGTGGCATTCAGTTGGAGGCATTTCTTGCTTCTCTTCCCCTCCATGTTTTAAATACGGGTACTCCTACCCATTTTGATCCTCGAACTCATTCTTTCTCCTGTATCGATCTCTCCATCTGCTCTTCCTCAACAGTCCTTGACTTCACCTGGTCTGTCCTCCCGGACTTGCATGACAGTGATCTTTTCCCAATCATCCTTAAGTCCCCTCTGTTTTCTCTACCTCCTCAATGCCCACGCTGGCAATTTGACCAGGCGAAATGGGACCTTTACGCACATTTTACTGCCTTTCATGAGGTTTCTACCTCGTCCTCCATTGATGAGGTTTTACATCTCTTTTCGTCCTCCATCTTCACAGCGGCTTTACATTCTATTATAATAATAATAATAATAATTCCCCAAACCTCGGGCAAGCATCCTCAGAAGTGCGTGCCTTGGTGGTCTCCTGCTTGTGCTTGGGCAGTGCGTTTGAAACGTGCTGCATGGGGCAGGTATCGGTATAACAGAACCACAAAGAGACTCCTTGATTTTAAGCAGAAGAGAGCTATTGCTCGCCGTGTCATATGTGATGCTAAACGCACTTGCTACCGAGATTACGTTTCTACTGTCACTTCGGCTTCCTCGATGAGTGCAGTCTGGAAGAAAGTGCGGAAATTAAGTGGTAAATTCTCCCCCGACTTGGCTCCTGTTCTTCAGGTTGCTGGTGTCGATATAGCACACCCTCTTGCCGTTGCCACTGAAATTGGTAATCATCTCGTCCGCATTTCTCAGGGGCTCCATCTATGCCCCTCGTTCCTTTCTTCTAAGTCTGCCAGCGAGTTAAAGCCCTTAGATTTTTCTTCTCTTAGAGAAGAATCCTATAATGTGCCTTTTACCCTTCAAGAACTGGAGGCAACACTCTCTGCTTGCGGATCATCGGCAGCTGGGCCTGACGGCATACATATTCGCATGCTACAGCATTTACATCAGTCTGCTCTTACTGTCCTCTTACGACTTTTTAATCTCATATGGTCGCAAGGAGTTCTTCCCCAGCTGTGGAAGTCTGCTATTTTTCTCCCTTTTCGAAAACCAGGTGCTACGGGACGTGATTCCTCTCACTACCGTCCCATCGCTCTTACCAGTGCAGTTTGCAAGGTGATGGAACGTCTAGGTAATAGACGTTTGATGTGGTATTTAGAGACGCACAATAGTCTCTCCCCTAGTCAATATGGCTTCCGTAAGGGCCATTCTGCCATTGACCCCTTGCTGCGCTTGGATACGTATATTTGTAATGCCTTTGTGAATAACGATTCGGTTATCCCTATCTTTTTCGACCTTGAGAAGGCTTATGACACAACTTGGAGATATAATATCTTGGCCCAGGCCCACTCCTTAGGCCTCCGAGGCAACCTACCATTCTTTCTTAAGGCCTTCTTAACTGACAGATATTTCCGCGTCCGGGTTAGTAATGAACTCTCCCCGGAATTTGTCCAAGCTGAAGGTGTCCCTCAGGGATGTGTTCTGAGCACAACACTTTCTGCTTGCTATAAATAATCTGGCATCTGTTCTCCCATCCAATATTTGGTCATCGCTCTATGTGGATGACTTTGCTATAGCTTGTGCAGGTGCTGACTGTCACCTCATTGCAATTTCATCCAGCATGCCATCAACCGGGTTTCTGATTGGGCCACCACTCATGGGTTTAAATTTTCTAGTGGCAGAACTCATCAAATTACATTTACTATAATGTATCAATAACTCTTGCATAAGGGATGAGCATGGAGAATATATTATAGCTAAATTTAAATCAAAAGACCTGCAAAAACCCTTCACAGTGATAAACATCTACAGATTTCCACAGTCAAACATTCACCATTTTAGTGAAAAACTAGGTAACCTGATAACTGATGCACACATGAACAAAGACCATTTGCTGCTCACAGGAGATTTCAATATTAATCTCCTACATGACCAGGACCCACAAGTAACAGAATTCACAAACACTATGAGCAACTGCTTGTTACTACCAACAATATCAAAACCTACAAGAATCTCCGAGACTAGTACCTCATTACTAGACCACATCTGGACTAACACTATATCCCCTCTAAAATCAGGCATAATCACAGACAACACCACAGACCACTATCTGACCTTTCTCATAACTAACCTTGGTAAATTGCCCCTAGATATTACAAAAGTTACCTTCAGACTACATAACGAGTCAGCTGTAAATAACTTTATAACAGCTATGATTAACATTGACTGGCATAATGAGTTAGAAACATATACAGATACTAATGAATGCATCAATAATTTCCTTAACAAAACCCACCACCTCTATAACAAACATTGCCCAAAAAAACTAAACAGATCACAGCTAAGAGACTTAACAATCCCTGGCTAACACCCAGGATCCTTAAATCCATTAACAAAAGGCACCAATATGAAAAACAATACAGAAGGGGTCTAATAACCAGAGAAGAATCCAAACGCTACTCATCAATCCTTACCAGCCTGATAAGAAGATCAAAAAAATTGTATTATGAGAACAGACTCCAGAACATAAAAGGTGATATGAAAAAAGACCTGGAAGACCCTATCTGCAATTCTAGGAAATAATAAGATAGCGAAAAACAACACCATCAAATTATCAAAAGCAGATGAACCCCTACTCTCACCTACTGAGACAGCAAACAGACTTAATGTTTTCTTCTCCACCATAGGAAAGAATCTAGCGAGTAAAATCCCAAGCTCAAACACCCGTCTAACAGACTACCTCACAAACACCTACCCTAATACGCTAGTCCTAGCTCCTACCAACCCAATTGAAGTCTCACTCATAATCAACACCCTTAAAAACAAGGCAGGAGACATAAACAGCTTACCAACTTTTATGTACAAAAAAGCTTCACAGGTACTGTCACCAATTATAGCAACACGATTCAATAAATCCATTGAAGCCTCTACCTTTTCATCAATTCTCAAAATAGCTAGGGTCACCCCGATCCACAAAGGAGGTGATCAAACAGACCTGAATAATTATAGACCATTTTCTAATTTACCATTGCTTTCTAAAATCTTCGAAAAATTAATTCATAGACAAATCTATTCCTACCTCATCTCTCACAATGTACTCAACCCCTGTCAATTTGGATTCAGGACAAACAAGAGCACAAACGATGCTATTATGCACATGTTGGAGTTAATATATACCACACTTGAGAAGAAAGAAGTCCCACTGGGAATCTTCATTGATCTACGCAAAGCTTTTGATACAGTCGACCATGATTTACTGCTCACAAAATTAGCACACTATGGTATAAGGGGGCACCCACTCAACTACCTAAAGTCATACCTCACCAACAGAAGCCAATACGTGTACACAAATGGAGCGAACTCTTCCACACAACAAATTACAGTCGGAGTCCCTCAAAGAAGTGTCCTGGGGCCACTCCTATTCCTCATTTACATAAATGACCTACCGAATGCATCACAACTACTCAAACCCATTTTATTTGCAGATGACACAACATATGTCTTCTCTCACCCAAATCCAGTTATACTGGCCAACACTGTTAATGCCGAATTACAGAAAATATCAACATGGATGACGACTAACAAGCTTACTCTCAATACTGACAAGACCTACTTCATACAGTTTGGAAGCAAAGCCACAAATGTTCCACTTAACATAACGCTCAATGGTACACCCATCACAAGACTCACAGAGGGAAAATTCCTAGGAATCCACCTTGACAGTAGCCTTAAATTCCAAACACACATACAACAAATTTCCAAGAAAATCTCGAAGACAGTAGGCATATTATCAAAGATACGCTATTATGTACCACAATCAGCTCTCCTTGCACTATATCATTCACTTATCTACCCGTTTCTCACCTATGGAATCTGTGCATGGGGATCAACAACATTAAATCACCTTAGACCACTCATAACACAACAAAAGGCCGCAGTCAGAATGATAACAAATTCCCACTCTAGACAGCATACTCCACCAATATTCAAAAGTCTAAAACTACTCACCGTAAAGAACATTCATACTTACTCTTGTGCCTACTACATATATAAAACTTTACACTCTAATATAACCCCTCCGCTCAGAATTCTCCTCACCAACTTTAATAGGACCCATGACCACAACACAAGACAGATCACTTTTTTATATACCCTGTGTTCATATCAACCTATGTAAAAATTCTATGCACATAAAGGGCCCCAGAATCTGGAATTCATTACCAGTAAATATTAAGATAATCTTGTCTGAAAATCAATTTAAGACTCAACTCAAAAACCCCCTACTCACCCAAAACTAAATGATCATACTATAAACTACTTTGAAAAATGCTCATTATTACTTTCCTATACGATAATCTCAATTTTTAATAATATGTTACTATTATGTTACCGCCTACTCAATCAAAACTAAATACTCATATTATAAGTTAATGTCAAAAATGCTCAATGTTATTTTCCTTAAGATAATCTCAATTCCATATTACCATTCGAGAATCTAAACACCTGTAACAATCTAATATCGTCATATAATTTAAACAGTAAAATTTCATCATATTGTAATTTTGAAAACAATTTTTAACTAGAATAAACTCAATAAATTTCTCTAATATTAAGTACATAGTCTTTAAGTTACTAGATTAAGCTGCCCCTAATGCCATGGCATGTCAGTGGCTCTTCTTGCACTCAATTTACATTGTAACTACCAATACCTATGTAATCTGCAATCTGCAATGAAATAAAATTTACTTTACTTTACTTTACTTTACTAGACGTTCAGTGGTCTCTGATCATCCATTGTACCTATACGGCTCACGTATCCTAGAATGTGATACAGTCAGGTTTCTCGGCGTCCTGTTCGACCGTCGATTGTCCTGGAAACCTCACATTACCTCTCTGAAGGCAACTTGTCACACCAGGCTGAACCTTCTTAAAACCCTCGCACATCTTTCATGGGGGGCTAATCGTAGAACTCTCCTTCGCCTACATTCAGCCCTAATTTTGTCGAAACTCGATTATGGTGACCAGATATATTCGGCGGCCTTTCCATCCTTAATCCCATCCATCACCAGGGATTACGCTTATGCCTTGGTGCATTTCGTTCTTCCCTGGTTGAGAGCCTCTATGTAGAAGCGAACATTCCATCCTTATCCGATCATCGTGATGCACATTGCATTCGCTATTTTGTTCGCTCTCATGACCTGCAATCCTTCCATGTATAGGATTGTTACAAATGTTAGTAGACGCTCTTTATTTGTTCGTCGCCCCTGCTTACTTCGTCCCTTTTCTCTTCGTCTACATTCACTCTTCAGCTCCCACCTCTATATGTTCATGTGACATCTCCCTTTCCCCTGCCCCCTTGGGAAGTTCCTGCTGTTCGTGTCTGTTCTATTCCTCTACCTTGCACGAAAGCTCAACTACCTATGGCGGCTTCTTGCTCTTTCTTTCTAGACCATTTCCGTTCTCATTCCCATCCCATCACAGTATACATGGATGGTTCAAAGTCATCTGACAGCATCGGATTCGCAGCAGTGTTTCCGGACAGCATTGTACGAGGGCATCTATTACCCTCGGCTAGCATATTTACAGCTGAATTGTATGCTATTCTTGTGGCACTTATCCGTATTGCATCTATGCCTGTGTCACCATTTGTGGTCGTTTCAGACTCCCTTAGTGCTTTACAGGCTATCCGTAAAATTGATACACCTCACCCCCTAGTTCTTCGTATCCAACTTTGGTTACGCCGTATCTCTAGCAAACACAAAGATATTTTTTTTGTTGGGTCCCTGGTCATGTTGACGTACAGGGCAATGAACAGGCAGACACTGCTGCGCGGTCAGCAGTACATGACCTTCCAGTTTCATATAGAGGTGTTCCTTTTATGGACTATTTTGCGGTCATTGCTACCCACTTTCGCACCTGTTGGCAACAACGCTGGTCTGACCTGCTGAATAACAAACTTCATTCTATTAAACCGAGTATAGGTTTCAGGCCTTCTTGTCACCAATGTCGAGGTTGGGAGACTACACTCTCCCGTCTTCGCATCGGCCACACTCGTCTTACACACGGGTATCTCATGGAGTGGCTCCCTGCCCCTCTCTGTGAGCATTTTTTTTTTTACATTTTATTAGGTTTTCAGTACATGTAATTCATATACAAACACAAAACAATCAAAGGTGTATAAACGCAAAGAACATTAACAGTGAGTAACCTTTCCAACATCAATGGAAATAAATGCTATGTCACAAATAACAGCCCAATACGAACTATGTGCAAGCTGATAAAATTAACATACAACTAAAGGTACACCCAGTGCCGAGACCCGACACCGATATAAATTCCTAGTAAGTTTTTTACCAAAAACAGATATGAATCATCCTTACAAAGCATTAAGGATGTGCATCCTTCATATGCCACAAATTCCCAATAAGGGACCCCCCCCCAACCTAACAATTTGCATTAACCTTATAAACTATAAGCTCTATGTGCATGAGGTTACTTTTAACAAAAGTATCCTAATAAATGCACACCTAAGCCCTCAAAGTTTTGCTTTCAAAACCACAACAAACCCCTATACACACAATGATGCAAAAATTAAACCAACACAATTAACATCTATTACTTTTAATATTAAAAGTATCATTAATACTAACTACACTTATACATATGTAATTTCATATCATCCTACATGTGTGGTGCATCCCTGATGCCCTATCAGAATACCATCAACATGCCACAGAGCATTTCAAAAAATATTACAAATATAAGCTTCTGCCCCAAAAAAAAAAAATGTGGCCAACATATTATTCCTAAACTGTTAACATTGGAAACCTAACTACAATGGAACAATGGTAAATTTGAATATACATACAACAGACTGTTACCCCCCCCCACTCATACCTTGTCCCAAACAATATTATATTAACCATCCTTGACTTTATATTAAGGTGCAACATGAGCATGATCATGACCTTTCCATTGGCCTATGCACCGAAATCCATGGTAACTGCAACATGTTTCAGTTACCTTGACCATCTACTGGTAAATACAAACCAACCCCAACACATTCACACCAGTTACAACCCAGACACACTCCCTCCCCCGGCTTCAGAGGACCAGCCAAACCCTTGTACAACCCCTGACCCCCTGACCCCCCCTTACCAACATCACCAACATTCGTTCCACCCCTTCGTACAACTCATCCACAACCCGAAAACCCTAATGTCACTTGTCACAGCATAGGATGTCAACCGTCACCCAAATAAAATAATACCCCCACCCTCCCTCCCCCCTGTTCTCCAATCACACGTCCCTATAACCTATAAACAAACAACAACCCTATCTCCTAGACCCCAACCCTAAAGGTCAAGCCCACTCAAACCCCTCCAATCCTCTCAATAGCCCCTTAACACTTAATGATCTGTAATCCTCCGAAAATGCAGAACGCCAACTCGTCCCATATAGCAAACGATTCTGACACTTGGTTCGATATATATGAACCGCCACCGCCTTTATTCTTTCCCGTATGCCCACCTCTCTCAATTTCCATGACACACAAACAAAATCCACCATGCAGTACATTAAACCCTTTTTGTCCCTATGACACACCCCCCCAAATCCAAGAAAATTGCCCTTAACAAAGGTACTCCCCCTCCCCCCAATTTCCTCAAAACCCATCCCATCCACCACCTTACCCCTTCCAATGCCTCACAAAAATATATGGCATGCAAGATGGACTCTGGCATGCCATACCTCTCGCAACCCCCATCTTTCACACACCCCATTCGAAATAAAATCTCCCTTGTTGCAACCACCCCATGTAAAAACCTATACATCAGCTCCCGATCCCTTCCCAATAAACGTAATTCCCGAAACCACCCAAATTCCTTTCCAGTCATAAACTAGATATATAGCCTCCCCTCCAGCACCCCCAACCCACCTCCTAACCTCATAAGCACAGCTACTTTTAAATTTTGCGGTTCCTTTATGACCATCATATTGCGCAGCCAATCCCTGCACTGTACCAGGTCCCTACCCTCCCACCATTCACCCAACTCTCTCAACACACCCTCCACCCCGGTCTCTCCCCCCTCCATCCCCCCTCCTCATCACACAACATTTCACATACATGCACATCAACCTCTTCTCCAGCCAAATCAGACCCAACCCCCCCCAATAATATATCCTTCCTAACTATATCCTTCCATAGCCAATGCCTACCATTAGCCCAGATGAACTTAAATACTTTGCTCTCCAGCCCTTCCACATCCCACCTCAATAAAGGATAAATATTAGCTACAAACCAAATCCGACTATAAATCAGTGAGTTTACCGCAATGACCCTCTGTCTCAACGTGAGCTCACCCGCACGCCAACCATTTATACGCTCCATTGCCCGTTGCACTACATTCCCTGAATTCACCTCTCTCGTCACGTCCCGATTCCCCGTGAACACTATTCCACATATTTTCACTTTGTTCGTTACATTCCAACCATGTCTTCTACCCAACCCCCTTCCCACCCAATTACCCACCTTTAACAGCAGTGATTTTGCCCCGTTCACCTTCATTCCCGTTGCCTTACAAAATGTGCCTATACTGTTCCCTACATGCCCCAGCCCCTTCTCCTGCCATACCAGCACCGTAGTGTCGTCTACTTACCCCACTATGTTCAAGATCCCCTCACAACCCCCCCCCCATCACCCCACCAATCTGTAAAACGAATCCTGAACACATGCGAACAGAATTTGCGACAGAGAACATCCCTGTCGCAAACCCCGTTCCATCTGCACCAGCCCACCTAATCTACCGTTGACTTGTACCCTCACACATGCCCCTTCATATAAAGCTCTGATCCAACTCATCACTTCTACACCGAACCCCTGCCGCTCCATGATTTTGTACATGCTCTCACGCTCTACACTATCATACGCCCCCTGCCAATCTAATGCTAGTACCCCTCCCCCTTCCACACTTTCAATGAAATCCTTAATGTACTCATGACCCGCCACCACTCCCCTACCTGGAATCCCCCCCTGTCCTACCTCAATCACCCTCCCCAACACCCTTTTTAATCTGTTACCTAGAATCTTTGCATATATTTTATAATCAGAATTCATTAGTACCAAAGGTCTGTAATTCCCCTACCTTCCCCTTCCGTACTAGAACCACCACTCCCAATCCCATATCCCTACTCATCACCCCATCCTCTTTCATTCCATTCATCACACCAACCAAACAGTCCCTCATGACGTTCCAATTTTCCTTATAAAACTCGTTCGCTATACCATCTATTCCAGGGGCCTTTCCTCTTCTTAACCCATTCACCACCTCCCACACCTCCCCTTCACTGATCATCCCCTCCAACTCCTTCCGCTCACTTCGTCCCAACCTCTCCATGATTCCCCCTAATATTAAATCCTTGTTCATCACACTCACCCCTTTGCTACACATATGCTTGTCAAACCACTTATCCACATACACGTTCATACCCTCTGTGGTACAAATCCGCATTCCTTCATCATAATTCTCCAATTCTTCATCCACCTCCAAGAACTCCACTGTCATCCTATCCTTTCGCTTCCTACACTTACCCAATACATATTTGGAGGGTTTATCCCCCCACAACACGTCATCCAAGCCTGCTTTCATCCTGCATGCCCCAAAATTCTCATACTGCAGCGACCACAACCTTTCCTTCAATGTCCGTATTTCCTCAGTTAGTCTGTGACCTCCTCTTAAGTAACAGTCCGTCAATAATCCCTCCAAGTAGTTTTGCATGCCATAACACCATCCTACCTCTTCTTTGCCCAATCTCTGATAGTAAGCTTTAATGCCCCTCTTACCCACCTCCACCCACCAATCCACCAGAGCCCCTCCCCCACAACCTCCCATCCTACAACCCTTCCCACCAATCACTAAATTCCACACATCTACCTTCACCACTCAAAAGCTGAACATTTAATTTCCAATACCTCTTACCCCACCGTACCACACCCGACCATTCCACCTCCACCAACACTCCCCGATGATCTGAAAAACCCACATCTAAATATTGAACCCCACCCACCACCACACTCCCTGTTACATAAATTCTATCTAGCCTAGCCCCATACCCTCTTCTAACAAAAGTATGCTCTCCCGCCCCTCCTACCCCCAATAACATCCTTCAAACCTACACACCTAAGTAAGTCCCTCAGAGCCTGCAAAACACCCCCATCCCCCGCGGCTCTACATCCCTTTCCCTGATGACACAATTAAAATCTCCCCCAACTATGGTTACACTAGGCAAATCCCTACATGCGTAAATCATATGCTCCCTCACAAAATCCACCTTCACCTGTCTGGAAGACTCCGCCGGCATATACACTCCCAAAAAGCATACCTTCACCCCCCCCATTCTCCCTCCACCCTCACCAGTCTTCCCCCCCCCACACTCCTCTCATCGCAAAGGCTTGAATGGGCTTGACACTGCTACCACTACCGCCACCCTACCCTTTAATCTACTTGATGAACTGGCAAATACCCTAAAACCATCCAATACCAAATCTCTACCACACCTATAGTTATGCTCCTGTAAAAACCCCACAGTCACACCATACCATCTCAACGTACACTCCACCCAAGCTCTTTTAATATCTGCTCTCAACCCATTTACATTTAACGTTAAACACTTTAAATTAAAGACAAAGGTTTGCCCGTCGGCCTCGGTGGAAGTTGCGACCCAGATTTCCCTTTACTCTGCAATTTGCCCACCTTCTTCCCACCCTTATTAATTCCCTGTTCTTGCACCAATCCCAAGTCTTTCTTAGCAACTTCCACCAGAGGTTTCTTGCAAATCCTCTGGGCCGGGGTCAACACGTCATCACAATCAGACAGTGTGCCAGACCTCTTGCGGGTCCCCTTCACAACTTCCACACCACTTGCACTATCAATCTGATGTACCTCCGCCTGCACTGTCTCCAACACTAACTTTTGGTCATTGAAACTGGCATTCACTATGCCCTCCACCATATCCATAGTATCTTCTATACCCTCAGTGGCTTCGACACTTAATACCGGGAGAGGTTCGTCCAAAATGTCCCTTAATACCTGCTCCAAAGCCACTTCCTCCACAGGGCTCTCCTGGTTGCCACCTGCAACCACTGATGGCGCCATATCCTGTGATATCGTCTGACACACCACCCCTGCACCTTCGACTATTTCGCTCCACAACTTTGGATGTTTCTCCGACTGTTCCTCTTCCCTTTGCACATTTCTCTGCACTGTCACGTTCGTTCCACGATGTCCCCCATTCATTCTTGGGCCCGACCTCTTCAAGCAGTCGGCTGCTACATGCTCATATGCCCCGCACAGACGACATGTCCTGCGTTGCCCCATGTAGGTGACGTATACCTGCATCCTAAAATCTGGCAATATGACGTACGATGGTATGGGATGTCGCAAGGTCATCTTCAGGGCAAAAGACCCCTCAAAGAGCCCCATCAACGGTCCTTCACTCCACTTGTCAGGAGTAGCTGCATGGATGACGCCATATGTCCCGAAAACTGCACTGATGTCCATAGCATCGGCCTTGAATGGGACATTCCTCAATCGAACCCAAGTGTATGTCCTCGAGACCTAGATAAGTGAACCCCATCCCTGGCATACATGTCACTTCTGCCATAGAAGAGGTCCCAGTTGTCAATGAATGTTACTGCATTTTCCTTACAGCATTTGTCCAGCCGGCAATTGATACCAATTGCCCTGGACAACCATTCATTTCCAACTCCTCTCCTTGGCAAAATACCACATATGACAGGGTTCCTACCCTTCTTCCTAATTCTGTCTATTGCTGACCTATAGCTGCTAATCAGCTCCTCACTCCTACGTCTGCCA
The DNA here is from genome assembly GCA_009830355.1 of Cherax destructor. Classification (NCBI taxonomy): domain Eukaryota; kingdom Metazoa; phylum Arthropoda; class Malacostraca; order Decapoda; family Parastacidae; genus Cherax; species Cherax destructor. The sequence continues at coordinate 53,985 of WNWK01012605.1, forward strand.
ACATCGTTGCCTCCAGCACTGAGACAGATAATAGGATTGCTCCCATTTCCTCTCATGATGTCGTCCAGATGGCTAACAATATCCTGCATCCCAGCCCCTGGATAACATACCCTCTGCCTCCTCTTCCTATCCTTTAGACAAAATTCCCTATCCATAAACCTAATCTGACTATCCCCAACTAAAACAATGTTCTTACCTCGACTGGCGGTGTGCATGACGTTCTCGACGGTCTTTGTAGAGATGGTCTTCGCTGGGATGTCTTCACATTCGTCTGATAACAAGGAAAAAGAGTTGCTGGTTTTCACAGCAGTCTCCTGGACCTTCTTCAACTTCAGCTTCGTCCCTTCAGAACCGACTAACATCCATTCGTTGGTCTGATCATCAGCGACATTGTTCCGGGGATAATCCTTACATACTGCTGCCCACATTGACCAGGTGTGGGTTACATACTGCTGCCCACATTGACCAGGTGTGGGTTACATACTGCTGCCAACATTGACCAGGTGTGGGTTACATACTGCTGCCCACATTGACCAGGTGTGGGTCCCATACTACTGCCCACATTGACCAGCTGTGGTTTACATACTGCTGCCCACATTGACCAGGTGTGGGTTACATACTTCTGCCCACATTGACCAGGTGACTGGGCTATAGAATTCTCAAATGCCAAGGGTATCGATGAGTGGACAGACAACTTTCTTAATAAATTACATAGAGTATACAACAAACATTGTCCTATAAAAATGAAACTGATTACGAATAAACGGCTAGGCTGCCCATGGCTAACTAACAGCTTACTAAAATCCATTAACAAGAAACATCAATATGAGAAGCAATATAGACGGGGATTCATACATAAGGAGTTTATTAAACACTATTCATCAGTTCTCACCAAACTAATAAAAAAAGCCAAACAATTGTACGACTCCAGCAGATTCACTGAAACAAGAGGAGATATAAAAAAGACCTGGAAAACACTCTCACAGATTATGGGCACCCACAAACTGAAAAAACTAGGGATATTGTCCTAACTAAACCAAACGAAACACCACTACAGCCTATTGATACAGTAAACAAGATAAATGAATTCTTCTCAACCATAGGATCAAATCTTGCCAGTAAAATCCCAGATACCAATGCCCGAGCAAGTGATTACCTAGATGGAAATTTCCCATCCTCCTTATATCTTGCACCTCCTGAACCCACTGAAGTCACCATGATAATCAAGTCACTTAAAAATAAATCACGGCATCTGTCTCAAGTTCCAACCTTAATATACAAACGAGCCGCTCATGTCCTTTCATATCCTATTTCTTTACTTTTTAACAAATCATTAGAAACTAGCACTTTCCCAACACTACTCAAAACAGCAAGGGTTACACCAATACACAAAGGTGGGGACCCTACAGACGTAAATAACTATAGGCCTATATCAAATCTACCATTGCTATCCAAAATCTTCGAGAAACTTGTGCACAAGAGATTATACTCATTTATAACGACACAAAGCATACTCAACCCCTGCCAATTTTGCTTCAGGAAAAATAAAAGCACTAACGATGCAATAGTAAAAATGATAGACCTGCTTTACACAGCACTCGAAAATAAGGAATATCCACTAGGACTTTTTATTGACCTAAGGAAAGCTTTTGACACAGTAAACCACGGCATCCTACTCCACAAACTTGACCACTATGGAATAAGAGGTCATGCACTAGCATACTTCAAATCCTACCTCACTAATAGGTATCAGTATGTCACTATTAAAGACACATCCTCCACGACACTACCACTAGACACCGGAGTACCGCAGGGAAGTGTCCTTGGTCCCCTGTTCTTCCTCTTATACATCAATGATCTTCTCAATGTATCACAACACCTGAAACCAATACTCTTTGCTGACGACACAACTTATGTCATCTCCCACACAAACCATGCCACGCTTAATACCATTGTTAACGACGAATTAATAAAAATATCAACATGGATGACAGCCAATAAACTTACACTCAACACTGATAAGACCTTCTATATTATGTTTGGCAACAGAACAGATGATCCACAATTAAACATTAAGATCAACACTACACCTATTGCTAAACATAACGAGGGCAAGTTCCTGGGCCTTCACCTTGACAGCAGCCTGAAATTCAGCACCCATATCCAACACATAACAAAGAAAGTGTCCAAAACTGTGGGGATCCTCTCTAAGATACGGTATTATGTACCACAATCAGCCCTACTCACACTATACTACTCACTCATCTATCCCTACCTCATATATGCCATTTGTGCATGGGAATCAACAGCAATTACCCACCTAAAGCCAATAATAACCCAACGAAAAGCCGCAGTAAGAATTATCACGCAATGCAACGCTAGGCAGCACCTCCCCTCCCCAATCTTCAAAGACCTAAACCTACTCACTGTTCAGAACATCCATACTTACTACTCTGCTATCTACATTTATAGAACCATTAATTCCAACTTTAACCCTGAGCTAAAACACTTTCTTGACACTTGTGACAGGACCCATAGACATAATACCAGACATAAACATCTCTTTGCCATTCCCCGTGTCCGACTAAATCTATACAAAAATTCAATGCGCATAAAAGGGCCTAAAATCTGGAACTCCCTGCCTGAAAACTCTAGAACTGCTGACACAACCTCCATTTTCAAAAGCACCGTTAAAAAACATCTTATCTCACTTACGCACCCAACCGGTAGCTAACCACATGAAAACTACTTTATCTTGCACATATCCACAGCACAATACACTTATTGATATCTGTGATTCCCCTTAATTTGCACAGTACTAACCAAAATTCTAATACAACTATTGCTTCATAATTCTTGAGCTAGTCATAAGTTTGCCTAAGACACTCAAATATAAAAACTATATTATGCCAATACATCACCCTTATCATTAATATATAAACTAATTGCTAACTTCTTAAACTAATTGTTAAATTCTTAAATGTTTAAATTCCAGTACCTCAATTTTGTAAACCTAGTTAATCACTACAATTTACCTAACCTTACTATCTGTATAATCATTGTGTCACTATTGAGTAAAACCTATCATAAGACTGCCTGAAAAGCCTAGGCATACCTAGGCATATTATTGGCCATCTTGTAATATCTACTTCATAAAATGTATAATTATAAGTACACCCCACCTTGTATATTACTTGAAATAAAGAATTTAAATTTTAATTTGAAGGTGTGGGTTACATACTGCTGCCCACATTGACCAGGTGTGGGTTACATACTGCTGCCCACATTGACCAGGTGTGGGTCCCATACTGCTGCCAACATTGACCAGGTGTGGGTCCCATACTGCTGCCCACATTGACCAGGTGTGGGTTACATACTGCTGCCCACATTGACCAGGTGTGGGTTACATACTGCTGCCCACATTGACCAGGTGTGGGTTACATACTGCTGCCCACATTGACCAGGTGTGGGTTACATACTGCTGCCTACATTGACCAGGTGTGGGTTACATACTGCTGCCCACATTGACCAGGTGTGGGTTACATACTCCTGCCCACATTCACCAGGTGTGGGTTACATACTGCTGCCCACATTCACCAGGTGTGGGTTACATACTGCTGCCCACATTCATCAGGTGTGGGTTACATACTGCTGCCCACATTCACCAGGTGTGGGTTACATACTGCTGCCCACATTGACCAGGTGTGGGTTACTGCTGCCCACATTGACCAGGTGTGGGTTACATACTGCTGCCCACATTGACCAGGTGTCGGTTACATACTGCTGCCCACATTCACCAGGTGTGGATTACATACTGCTGCCCACATTGACCAGGTGTGGGTTACATACTGCTGCCCACATTGACCAGGTGTGGGTTACATACTGCTGCCCACACTGACCAGGTGTGGGTTACATACTGCTGCCCACATTCACCAGGTGTGGGTTAAATACTGCTGCCTACATTCACCAGGTGTGGGTTACATACTTCTGCCCACATTGACCAGGTGTGGGTTACATACTGCTGCCCACATTCACCAGGTGTCGGTTACATACTGCTGCCCACATTGACCAGGTGTGGGTTACATACTGCTGCCCACATTCACCAGGTGTCGGTTACATACTGCTGCCCACATTGACCAGGTGTGGGTTACATACTGCTGCCCACATTCACCAGGTGTGGGTTACATACTGCTGCCCACATTCACCAGGTGTGGGTTACATACTGCTGCCCACATTCACCAGGTGTGGGTTACATACTGCTGCCCACATTCACCAGGTGTGGGTTACATACTGCTGCCCACATTCACCAGGTGTGGGTTACATACTGCTGCCCACATTCACCAGGTGTGGGTTACATACTGCTGCCCACATTCACCAGGTGTGGGTTACATACTGCTGCCCACATTCACCAGGTGTGGGTTACATACTGCTGCCCACATTATTATTATTGTTACTTTGGGTAATATTTCTACCAGGTGTGTAAAATAATTCAAGTCATAATATAATAGTAATATAATATAAAAAAAACCTTTTTATTTAGCTTAGAAAGTAAGTAAACTATTTACCACTTACAGAGAAGTTTTCATTACAATTTCCTGCAGTTTCTGAAAAAAAAATTTAGATGTTGGAATCAAATTTTGTAATTACGAGCAGCGGAATGTTGATCACAGTGTCATCATTAATTATATTTCCAATCTTTGACTTGTTGAGACAGTTTGTTCTCAATTGTTGAGACAGTTCTGACTTGTTACTTGTTGAGACAGTTCTGACTTGTAACTTGTTGAGACAGTTCTGACTTGTAACTTGTTGAGACAGATTGTTCTGACTTGTAACTTGTTGAGACAGTTTGTTCTGACTTGTAACTTGTTGAGACAGTTTGTTTAC
>WNWK01012606.1:0-57500 GCA_009830355.1 Cherax destructor
TTTTGTAGGTATAAAAATATAAAAGTGAACCAAAGAGCAACATGGACACATTGCAAAGGGATAAAACTTTCAAGTCCCATATTCCTGAATTTCCTGAGAAAAACAATCATTCTTGATCACTAATTGCTACAATGAAAGGCTATGAAGCAATTTCTTTCCTTCTTGATGCATAGATTTACCTTGCATACGGCACACAAAAATGAGGATGTGACATGATTTTTTGTTTTGCTGCAATAATTGCATGTAAATATTCTGCCTTGCACTGGCCAGTGACCTAGCATTTTATCAAACCTATCATTTTGGTCAAACCTCACACTGTCATCAGGCCTTTCTGCGTTGGTACTGCACTGGAGATGGCAACAGGTCATCTGGTTCTGGATCTGAGTCACTTTCCACCAAAATGCAGAGATATTTGAACTTCTGTTGGAAGGGTTCACAATAGAACAATTTCTCATTGATCTGGAATGACAATAAGAATGTTCTGTACACACCCAGACCACTACAGAATTCATATATGCACTAGAAATTTTTATATAAATATTTATTTACTGAAATTTGAAATGTGGCCCTGACGGCGGGACCGTCTGTACACGGTCCTCTTTTGTTGCACTTTTTTCAATTGCATGGTACACTCATATTATGCATATCTAACTCCTGATATATATCTCAAAATATGCCTAAACTATTCATTTACACACTGGACACAACAATAAGTACTTACCGACATTGTAGAGAGTATAATCACAGTGTATATGAGTGGAAGAAGAGCAAAAATCTGGCTCTGGGTGACGCCAAGCGAGAAGGGTTTACATTTTGGTCTCTCAACCAATGGGAAGCGAGCAGATGCCGGTCTCACTTAGCTGGAGCGACTCACAGAAGGCTTGTGATTGGTCAGAAACAGAGAACGGGAACCTAGATGCGCTGGGGGAGTAGGATGACACGTGCAAAAAACACGTGTTTAGGACCGTCTCTACACGGTCTGCCCGGTAAAGGGTTAAACATAACCCTGGGGTATCCTGGTAATATCTGCTGTTTCCAGGCCTAATACCACAGCCTGATTGTTTCCCACAAACACCCATACCTCTATAATCTATCAGTTTAAAGTCCTAGACAAGTCTCCAATAACCCCCTCAATCGAATTGGCTAATGCAACCACTCCAGCCCCAGAGAGATGAACCCCATCCCTTACATACATATCACGTTTGCCATAGAATTTGTCCCAGTTATCAATGAATGGAATTGCAAGTTCCTTGCAGTACCTGTCTAGCCAGCAATTTATACCAATTGCCCTAGACATCCATTCATTGCCACTCCCTTTCTAGGCAAAATGCTACATATGATTGGGATACCTCCCTTAGACCTAACGACTTCTATGGCTGACCTATACTTATCTAGTAGCTCCTGTCTTCTGCCCTTCCCAATGTCATTACCACCAGCACTAAGACAGATAATAGGCTTGTTCCCATTACCTGACATAATATTATCCAACCTGCTGACTATGTCACCAATACCAGCTCCTGGGAGGCACACCCTCTGTCTGACCTTCCTGTCTCTGTTACAAAAGGCACGGTCCATATATCTTACCTGAGAGTCTCCCACAATCAGAATATTCTTACCTTGATTAGCAGGGGAGTCAGTGGTACCTTTAACCTCACTGACCACTGAAGTACACTCGTCCTGGAGAACAGAGAATCGATTTCCTACCTTCACATCTTCTCTATTAACCTTCTTTATCTTCCTTCTTCCTGAATTGTGAACCACTTGCCACTTAAAGCGGCTGCCACTTTCACTGTTGGTAACCATTTCTTCCTTACCAGCTCCAACCATCTCACACTCACTCCCACACCCATCTAGGCGAAGCTTCAGCCTCCTATTTTCCTCCTGAAGAAGTTGAACCTCCTTCTTCAACACTTCAACCTGAGATTCTAAAACACTGCAGCTAGCCATGTGCTCGGTATCACCCCACACTAATTCCCTTCTTTTTCTTTTAATGCCACTAGGACCAGCTTGAGAGTCACTGGATCCCTGTCTCGAGAAACAACTGTCCAGAGTCCTCTGTTTCTGGCGCTTGTTTAATATTTTCCTGAAGTGCAACATGGCTCTGTCACTGAACTGGTTGCACAGATGGCTCATTTCAGCTTGCTCAGGATGGTGTTTTTCAACAAATGTCTACAACTCATTCCACTTTGTACACATGTCCTTAAGCACTGAAGAAGGCACTTCCTTCACTCTCTCTTCCTCCTCCTGTTAAGCAATAACCTCAGCTCTGGTCCGATGCTGTTCCAGTTCCAGCTCTTGCAGCTCTTCACTTGTTAGCTCTACCCTGTGCTCCTCCACCAACTCTTCCACATCCTCACCACTCACCTCCAACCCCAGGCTGTTCCCCAATGCCACAATATCTTCCACAACAGGCACAGGGTCGTCAGGGTCAGAGTCAGCCTCAAATCCTTCAAAATCCCTCTTTTCAACACAATCCGGCAACAGTGATCTCCAAGCAGAGTTCAAAGTCCTGGAAGTCACTCCCTCCAAAGCCTTACCTATAAGGCCTATGCAATGCACGATATTGAAGTGATCTTTCCAGAACTCTCTTAGGGTCAATGCAGTGTCTGAGGTCACATCAAAGCACTTCTGAAACACTGCTTTGGTGTACAGTTTCTTGAAGTTTGCAATGACCTGCTGGTCCATGGGCTGGATGAGAGGAGTGGTGTTAGGAGGCAAGAACTTCACTCTGATGAAATTGAAGTTGTCAGACAAATACTCTTCCAATTTGTGAGGATGAGCAGGAGCATTGTCCAGTACCAGTAGGCACTTGAGTGGCAATTTCTTTTCCAGGAGGTATTTCTTCACACTAGGGCCAAACATTCCAGTCAACCATTCCACGAAAAACTCCTTAGTGACCCATGCATTAGTGTTAGCCTTCCAATGCACACACAAATTATTCCTGTTAACATTGTGTTTCTTGAAGGCTCTGGAATTTTCTGTGTGATACACCAGTAAAGGCTTCACTTTAAAATCACCACTAGCATTGGCACACATCATAAGAGTTAGCCTGTCTTTCATAGGCTTGTGTCCTGGCAGTGCCTTTTCCTCCTGAGTAATGAAGGTCCTGTTGGGCATTTTCTTCCAAAATAGGCCTGTTTCATCACAATTAAACACTTGTTGGGGGAGGAATTCTTCAGCCTCTACGAACCCCTTAAATTCACTCGCAAACTTTTCAGCTGCACGTTTGTCTGAGCTGGCTGCCTCACCATGTCTCACAACACTGTGTATGCCACTACATTTCTTAAACCTCTCAAACCAGCCTCTGCTGGCTTTAAAATCACTCTCCTCACCACTGGTTCCAGGCATTGTCTTGACAAGATCTGCGTGCAACTTCCTTGCCTTTTCACAAATTATCGCCGTGGAAATACTATCACCTGCTATCTGTTTATTGTTTATCCACACCATCAACTTCTCAACCTCATCCACTGTTTTCGATCTATTTTTCGTTAACATATCAACCCCTTTTGCAACATTAGCTTCCTTGATCTCATTTCTCTTTGCCAGGATAGTGCTGATAGTAGATGCGTTTTTCTTGTACATCCTGGCAAGCTCACTCAGACGTACGCCACTCTCATATTTTTCTACAATCTCTTTCTTCAGTTCGATGGTGTTCCTCACTGTCTTTACCACAGGGGTTTCACTAGGAAGCTTCTTTGGACCCATGGTGACTTATTTCACAGTGACAATCACTGAACCAACAATAAACACAACAAAAGTATTGTGAATGTTTGAAAGAGCGCGCTGGGTAATGTTCTCTCAAGTGTAAACAACGCTTGACTGGCGTCCTGTCTGCCGCAGGGCAGGCGGACAGGTCTGGTACGGTATGAACAGGCAGACACTGCTGCACAGTCAGCAGTACATTACCTCCCAGTTCCATATAGAGGTGTTCCATTCACAGACTATTTTGCTGTAATTTTTATCCACCTTTGCAACCGTTGCAACGTTGGTCTGATCTGCTACATAACAAATTACATTCTCTTAAACCAAGTACGTATAGGTTTTTGGCCATTGTCTTGTTATCAAAGCTGTGGATGGGAGACTACACTCTCCAATCTTCGCATCAGACACACTCATCTTACTCACGGGTATCTCATGAAGAGGCGCCCTGTTCCACTCTGTGAGACTTGTCGGGTTCCAGTTCCTGTTAGCCATATTCTGTTGGACTATCCACTATATCAACGAGCATGCAGAATTGACCTCCAATGTCGTCCCCGCTCTAATGCCCTTACTTTATCTTCTCTCCTTGCTGACGGACCCACCTTTGACTCAGACCCTCTTATGACTTTTTGACAGCAACTGATTTACTTCACAAACTTTGATGATGCTGCCTCTAGCACTCCTCGCAGCTCTTTCTACCTCTCCCTGCACTTTTCCCTGCCCCGCTGCACTGTATGACCCTACTCATAATACCTCTCTCTATTGTTCCCCAATACCACTGTATTCTTCCATGCCCTGCTGTACTGTATGACCCTTGTAGGTTTAGCGCTTCATTTTTTATTATAATAATAATCTGAGTTAATGTTTGTACTGAGTGCCCTGTATAAATACCACTTGCAGTAATAAGTGTGAATATTTTGTATGTTAAGTAAATTTAAGCTTTTGAGAGGAGGGGGGGTGTTGCCCCCCTCCTGCTGTGTAACAACAGGTTTCAGACAATTGGTTGCTGTTTGATCCCCATGCACAAATACCAGATTAGGGAGTAACCTGGAGTTTACCTGGAGAGAGTTCCGTGGGTCAACGCCCCCGCGGCCCGGTCTGTGACCTGGCCTCATGGTGGATCAGGGCCTGATCAACCAGACTGTTACTGCTGGCCGCACGCAATCCAACGTACGAACCACAGCCTGGCTGGTCAGGTACTGACTTTAGGTGCCTGTCCAGTGCCTGCTTGGAGACAGCCAGGGGTCTATTGGTAATCCCCCTTATGTATGCTGGGAGGCAGCTGAACAGTCTTGGGCCCCTGACACTTATTGTGTTGTCTCTTAAGGTGCTAGTGGCACCCCTGCTTTTCATTGTCTGCCAAGTCTTTTGCTTTCGTAGGGAGTGATTCTCGTGTGCAAGTTTGGTACTAATCCATCTAGGATTTTCCAAGTGTATATAATCATGTATCTCTCCCGCCTGCGTTCTAGAGAGTACAGGTTTAGGAACTTCAAGCGTTGCCAGTAATTGAGGTGTTTTATCCCAGTTATGCGTGCCGTGAAGGTTTTCTGCACATTTTCTAGGTCAGCAATTTCACCTGCCTTGAAAGGTGCTGTTAGTGTGCAGCAATATTCCAGCCTAGATAGAACAAGCGACCTGAAGAGTCATTATGGGCTTGGCGTTCGTGGTTTTGAAGGTTCTCATTATCCATCCTGTCATTTTTCTAGCAGATGTGATTGTTACAATGTTATGGTCCTTGAAGGTGAGATCCTCTGACATGATCACTCCCAGGTCTTTGACGTTAGTTTTTCGCTCTATTGTGTGGTTGGAATTTGTTTTATACTCCGATGAAATTTTAATTTCCTCACGTTTTCCATATCGGAGTACAATGGTCCCTCGACTTTCGGTCATAATCCGTTCCAGGAGCTAGACCTTAACTCGAATTACTCGAAAGTCGAAACCTTATTTCCCATAAGAAATAATGTAAATACAATTAATCCGTTCCAGACACCCAAAAATATTAAAAAAAAATTAATTTTGTAAAGATTAACTATACAGTGGACCCCCGGCTAACGAACACCCCGGAAATCATACAATTATGTAAGTATAATATTGTAAGTGCTTGTGGAAGTGTATTTTTGGGGGTCTGAAATAGACTAACCTACGTGACATTATTTCTTAAGGCAGTAAATTCGTTCGGTAATGGCACTTGAGCAGACTTCTGGAATGAAGTTTTTTCGTTAGCCGGGGGTCCACTGTACTTTTACATAAACAAAACAATTATAAATACATATATAAAGTAATAAATTTATAATTAAACATTTAAAATAACATTTACTTACCTTTATTGAAGAGAGTTGCTGGCATCTGGAAGATAGGGAGGAGGACAGGGGAAGGGGTTAGTGTTTGGAAGGGGAATCCCCCTCCATAAGGACTTCAGGTAACAAGTCACTCTCTGGGGTTACTTCCCTTCTTTGTCTTTTAATGCCACTAGGACCAGCTTGAGAGTCACTGGACCCCTGCCTCGAAAAATAACTGTCAAAAGTGCTCTGTTTCTGGCGCCTCTTCAACATTTTCCTGAAGTGCAACATGGCTCTGTCACTGAACTGGTTGCAGAGATGGCTTATTTCAGCTTGCTCAGGGTGGTGTTTTTCAACAAATGTCTGCAACTTAGTCCATATAGAATACATTTCCTTAATCTCTGAAGAAGTTACTACCTCACCCAGTCCATCCTCCTCCTCTGAATCAATTTCCTTAAATGTCGTCTGATGCTGTTCCTGATGAAGCTCTTTCAGCTTTTCAGTGGTTAGGTCTACCCTGTGCTCCTCCACCAACTCTTCCACATCCTCACCACTCACCTCCAACCCCAGGCTGTTCCCCAATGCCACAATATCTTCCACAACAGGCACAGGGTCGTCAGGGTCAGCCTCAAATCCTTCAAAATCCCTCTTTTCAACACAATCTGGCCACAGTGGTCTCCAAGCAGAGTTCAAAGTCCTGGAAGTCACTCCCTGCCAAGCCTTACCTATAAGGCCTATGAAATGGAGCATATTGAAGTGATCTTTCCAGAACTCTCTTAGGGTCAACTCAGTGTCCGAGGTCACTTCAAAGCACTTCTGAAACACTGCTTTGGTGTACAGTTTCTTGAAGTTAGAAATGACCTGCTGGTCCATGGGCTGGATGAGAGGAGTGGTGTTAGGAGGCAAGAACTTCACTGTGATGAAACTGAAGTTGTAAGACAAATAGTCTTTCAAGGTGTGAGGATGAGCAGGAGCATTGTCCAGTAGCAGGAGGCACTTGAGTGGCAATTTCTTTTCCAGGAGGTATTTCTTCACACTGGGGCCAAACACTCCAGTGAGCCATTCCAGGAAAATTGCCGTCGTGACTCATTCCTTGGCGTTAGCCTTCCAAAACACACAAATTATTCTTGTTAACAGTGTGTTTCTTGAACACTCTGGGATTTTTCAGAGTGATACACCAGTAAAGGCTTCACTTTAATATCCCCACTAGCGTTACCACACAACATGAGAGTTAGCCTGTCTTTCATAGGCTTGTGTCCTGGCAGTTCCTTTTCCTCCTGAGTAATGAAGGTCCTGTTTGGCATTTTCTTCCAAAACAGGCCTGTTTCATCACAATTAAACACTTGTTGGGGTTTGAATTTTTAAGTGTCTACGAACCCCTTGAATTCCTGCACCAATTTTTCAGCTGCACATTTGTCTGAGCTGGCTGCCTCACCATGCCTCACAACACTGTGTATGCCACTATGTTTCTTAAATCTCTCAAACCAGCCTTTGCTGGTAACCTGCATAAAAATAAAAATTATTATTATTATTATTATTTAAAATCACTCACATTACCACTGGTTCCAGGCATTGTCTTGACAAGATCTGCGTGCAACTGCCTTGCCTTTTCACAAATTATCGCCATGGAAATACTATCACCTGCTAATTGTTTATCCACACCATCAACAACTTCTCAACCTCATCCACTGTTTTCGATCTCTTTTTTTGCAAACATATCAACACCTTTTGCAACATTAGCTTCCTTGATTTCTTTTCTCTTTGCCAAGATAGAGGTGATAGTAGATGTGTTTTTGTTGTACATCCTGGCAAGCTCACTCACACGTACGCCACTCTCATATTTTTCTACAATCTCCTTCTTCAGTTCGATGGTGTTCCTCACTTTCTTTACCACAAGGGTGCCACTAGGAAGCTTCTTTGGACCCATGGTGACTTATTTCACAGTGACAATCACTAAACCAGCAATAAACAGAATAAATTTATTGTGAAATGTTTGAAAGAGCACGCTGGGTAATGTTCTCTCAATGGTAAACAACGCTAGACTGGCGTCCTGCGCGGCGAGGCGCGCAAGCGCTGAGAGGCGGACAGGTCTGGTACGGACCGATAGTCAAGGGAATGGCCGGTTGGTGAGGAAAACATTGACTGAAAAAAACGCTCGAAACTCGAAATCACCGAGTTGGAATCACCGAAAGTCGAGGAACCACTGTAATCGAAATTTCTCATCATTGAACTTCATATTGTTTTCTGCAGCCCATTTAAAGATTTGGTTGATGTCCGCCTGGAGCCTTGCAGTGTGTTCAATGGAGGACACTGTCATGCAGATTCGGGTGTCATCTGCAAAGGAAGACACGGCACTGTGGCTTATATCCCTGTCTATGTCCGATATGAGGATGAGGAACAAGATGGGAGTGAGTACCGTAGCCACCTCAGACTTTACTCTGTTGACTACTACTCTTTGTGTTCTATTTGTTAGGAAATTATAGATCCATCTATCAACTTTTCCTGTTATTCCTTTATCACGCATTTTGTGTGCTATTACACCATGGTCACACTTGTCAAAGGCTTTTGCAAAGTCTGTGTATATTACATCTGCATTCTGTTTGTCTTCTAGAGCATCCAGGACCTTGTCGTAGTGGTCCAGTAGTTGGGACAAACAGGAGCGACCTGCTCTAAACCCATGCTGCCCTGGGTTGTGTAACTGATGGGTATCTAGATGAGTGGCGATCTTGCTTCTTAGAACCCTTTGAAAGATTTTTATGATATGGGACGTTAGCGCTATTGGTCTGTAGTAAGTAGGAATGTTTGAGAGAATGCTCACTGTTTTGGAAATTTTATTAGAAATATTCCAGATGTGTGTTGAATTTTAGTTTGCTGTCCAGGCGTACTCCCATGAACCTACCCTCATCCTGTCTTTTGATTGACGAATTATTATATTTATCTTTATGTTCAAATGCGTATTTTTAGCTTTGTTCCCAAACATTATGTAGAGGTACTAGAGGGTTTTATTACCACTGAGTGTGAGTTTGTTAGTTGTGATCCAACTATGTAGTATATATATTTCCAAGTTCAACATTTACTGTTTTGTTGAGTGCAGCCAGATCTGTATTTGGGATGACAAAAGTTGTCTCACCTGCAATCAGAATTGGGTTAAGCTCTGGTGAGGCATTAACAAGGTCACTGATACAGTGGAACCCCGGATTTCGTACGTTTCAGATTTAAAACACTTTTTTTGTGCGAAATTTTGGTCCGGATTTCATACCTTCACCCGGAAATCGTACGTATTAGATATGTCCGTCTGCCCGGGACACCGGCACTCATGCGTATGTGTCTCTGTCTGGCTCTGTCATTGGTCGAGCGAGCATTACTTCACGCGTTCCATTATTTCTTGTGCTTAACTATTGAGTGCGACTGTGAAATAAGCCACCATGGGCCCAAAGAAAGTTCATAGTGCCAGCCCTTTGGTAAAAAAGGTGAAAAACACGATAGAATTCAAGTAAGAGATTGTAGAAAAATACGAAAGTGCCGTACGTTTAGCCGAGCTTGCCAGGATGTATGGGAAGTTGAAATCAACAATCTGTTCTATCCTGGCAAAGAAAGCAGAAATAAAGGAAGCTAAAGTTGCAAAAGGGGTAAATATGCTAATGAAGCAGAGATCACAAACAATCGATGATGTGGATCACCGAAAAACAGTTAGCAGGAGATAGTGTTGTGGAGTCGATCATTTGCGAAAAGGCAAGGCAGTTGCATGCGGATCTCATAAAGAAAATGCCTGGAACGAGTGCTGCTGTTAGTGAATTTAAGGCCAACAGAGGCTGGTTCAACAGATTCAAGAAGCGTAGTGGCATACACAGTGTTATAAGGCATGGTGAGGCTGAAAGTTCAGACAAACATGCGGCCAAGGAATTCACTGATGAATTCAAGGAGTACGTAGAGGCTGAAGGATTTGTCCCCCAACAAGTGTTGTGACGAAACAGGCCTCTTTTGAAAGAAAATGCCAAAGAGGACCTACATCACACAGGAGGAAAAGGCACCGCCAGGACACAAGCCTATGAAGGATAGGCTAACTCTTTTGTTCTGTGGTAACACTAGTGGGGATTTCAAAGTGAAGCCTTTACTGGTGTATCACTCTGAAAATCTCCAATTGTTCAAGAAAAACAATGTCGTCAAGAGTAAATTGTGTGATGTGGAAAACTAATAATAAAGCACTGACTGGGTCCATGAAGTGTTTGGCCCGAGTGTGAAAAAATGCCTCCTGGAAAATAAATTGCCACTCAAGTGCCTAATTGTACTGGACAATGCTCCTGCTCATCCTCAAGACTTGGAAGACCAATTGTTTAGGGACTTCAGTTTTATAACAGTGAAGTTCTTGCCTCCTAACACCACTTCTCTCATCCAGCCCATGGACCAACAGGTCATTTCAAACTTCAAAAAACTCTACACGAAAGCAATGTTTCAAAGGTGCTTTGAAGTGACCTCGGACACTGAATTGTCAATAAGAGAGTTCTGGAGGAATCACTTCAATATCCTCCATTGCATAAGCCTTATAGGTAAGGCTTGGCAGAGAGTGACTTCCAGGACTTTGAACTCTGTTTGGAGAAAATTGTGGCCAGAATGTGTCCTCGACAAGGATTTTGAAGGGTTTGAGGCTAACCCTGACGACCCTACGCCTGTTGTGGAATCTATTGTGTCTTTGGGGATGTCCATGGGGTTGGAGGTGAGTGGCCAGGATGTGGAAGAGTTGGTGGAGGACCACAGGGAAGAGCTAACCACTGAAGAGCTGCAAGACCTTCATCTGGAACAGCAGCAGACCTTAACTGAGGAAATTGCTTCAGAGGAGGAGGAAAAGAGAGGGGAGAAGGTGCCTTCTTCAGTGAGGACATGTGTGCAAAGTGGAATGAGTTGCAAACTTTTGTTGAAAAATATCACCCTGACCAAGCTGATACAAGCCGTATCTGCAACATGTTCAGTGACAATACCTTGTCCCATTTTAGGCAAATCATAAAGATGCCAGAAACAGAGCTCTCTGGACAGATTTTTTGTGTGACAGGGGTCCAGTGACTCAAGCTGGTCCTAGTGCCAGTAAAAGACAAAGAAGGGAAGTAACCCTGGATAGAGTTTTGATACCTGAAGTCCTTATGGAGGGAGATTCCCCTTCCAAACAATAAGCTCTCCTCTCTCTCCCCTCCTCGCCTTCTTCCATACGCCAATAAGAGTCTTTAATAAAGGTATGTAATAGTGATTTAAATGTTTATTTATGCATTTCATTAGTGTTTTATATTTATTTCTCATTGTTTTCTTTTTCTGTATGTAAAACTATAGTTATTCTTTAAAAAATGTATTTTTCGCTAATCTTTTTGGGTGTCTGGAACGGAGTAGTAATTATATTTACATTATTTCTTATGGAAAATATTACTTCGGTTTTCATACATTTCGAATTTAGACCGACCTTCTGGAATGGATTAAGTATGAAATCCAGGGTTCCACTATATAGATGAGGAATAGCAGAAGGCCCAGAACACTGCCCTGTATCTATACATCCTTACTGTATTCATAGAAAGCATTAAACCCATAAGGGTTATTCATTGCTGTACAACAGAGGTGAGAGAGATTGTAGGGAAAGAGGTGAGGTGTTCAAGGGCATCACCAGAAAGAAGGTCTCAGTTGATATAGCAAATTGGTACCTTCAATATTATTATATTCATGGGAAAGGGCTAGTCGTAAACTGTATATTGGTTATAGAGTGCCACATGGTAGAGGTGAAATGGATGGGAAAAAGGTGGACGTATTGAGGAGTGGACATCTATGAAAAGAAAAGGATGATGAGAGGGTGGTCACAGGTGATGTAACAAATTGGAGTAGTTAAAAAAAAAATCAAAGTTTCTTTGCATTAAGGGCACAGTCATCAGAGAGGGCTGTTTTAAAAGATCAGTGGTGGTGATGTCAGCATTGGCAGCTTCAGTCATGGTGGCAAGGTCAGTGGCAGCAACGACATGGATGGGGGTGACATAGGTGGCTGCAATATCAGTGGCAATGGCATTATTATCAGTGGTGACAGAGGAATCACTAATGAAGACAGCATCTGCATCAGTAGTGAAAGCATCGGCATTAGTGTCAGTGGCGGTGGCATTAGCAATGGCAGTACCTGTAGTAGTAGTGGTGGTGTCAGTAAATTTTCACAAATGGGAAATATAGTTGTACAAGAATGGTATACAATACCGACAAGATGAAATTAAAACACATGTGCAACATCTGGGTATCTTTATTGTAGACGTTTTGCCATCCAGTGGTTTTATCAATACAAATTCTAGGACATAATTTGAAGACAGTAGAACTATATACAAAAGATGAGTTAATCAGTCCCTCAGCCTTGGAGTTGGTGTAAAGAGCACCGAATTTCATCATGGGAAATATACTCGCTACTTAAGCTTAAAGAAGAGGAAGGGGTGGGTATATTTCAGTTTGTTCTGAGGAAAGAACAAAAAGCTCCAGTTCCCTGGTGCAAAAGCCTTTCACCATAGCAAGAATCCTCCTTGAGGGGTCTGCATAAATTTAGAAACCATAGAGTATAGGAAAGTTGGGACTGTCAGTAAGAAGAGTGTACAAAATATGCATATCAGAGTTAAAAGTGTGCAAAATGAAACTGATGTTCTCTCTCATTAATGAAACAACCAGTCGAGAGATGCTGGATAGTTAACATGATCTGACAATCATCACAGAGTAATGACAGGCAGTTCCAGTATATCAACATAAATAAACAAACATACAAGTCAAAACATAAACAATGCTTATTTTGATTATATATTAATGCATAAGCATTTAACTTTATAATCAATTTTGTTATTAGTGTATCATAAACCTGTCAAGAGGTCAGCGCTATGACTTGGAAATGCTTTGGGCTGATCTGATACCAGACCAGTTAGTCAGTTGAAAATGAGAAAATGTATAAATAATTCCAATAACGGCTAAGGTTTAATACTAATCTGACCAGACATCACCGCACTAGGTATACCTACCTCAATGGCAGAAACACTTTGGCCACTTGTTTAGCGCCCGTGACCAGGTATACCTTAAAGGAATTTGTAAAATTAGCAACAACATGCATAGTATCACATGTGTGATTCACTTGACTATGACTTACCTGACTCGCACAGTGTGTGCTTATGTCCTCTCTTTAACATTGTGGTGATGTTATTTTTCCGCAAAACTGTTACATTAATCACTATATTTATGTTACAGCCACTTTTCCCAGTGCTACGCCGTGTTTATAATATCAGAACCAACAGCCATTAGAACGCTTAGTACACGATAACGTCAGCATTTATGAACATAGTTCTCCTGCAACAACTGGATGTAACAATGATTAAAACAATAATAAGATAAACATAGCTCAATTCAAACACTTAATTTACATATAACACAGAAAATTTACAATAAATGTTAAACTGTTATATATATATAGCATTTATTTTTTAAACTAAATATTTCAAAAAGTATTGAACAAAGTTTTCATGAGTATTATTTGTTGTTGTTGTTCTTGTTGGGTGGTAGGGGATTTATACGGTCTTAGAGCCGAATGTATTCTTGGTATTTCTGCTTAAAATACAGTACTTCGACTCCGTATGAACCCATATAGCCCAATTAATAACTAAAAAAGGCACAATACCGTGACTGGAGCAATACACAAATAACCCGCACATAGGAGAGAGGAGCTTACGACGACGTTTCGGTCCGACTTGGGCCATTTACAAAGTCACACTAACAAAAGGATGTATGTATAATGTTCGCCAAAACCGGGGTCCTGGCACGGTTCTTTATCTTGCGATGACCTGTCTCTGGCTCCCGAAGGAGAAAGGGTTCTGCAGTGTTGCAACGTATACTGCTCAAGCACTGTTCTGGGTAGTTCATCTGGTGCGTCTCATAAGCGACAACGCCGTCTGTAATATGAACATTGGATCATATATATGTACATGCTGGACGCATTATACACATATATATATATATATATATATATATATATATATATATATATATATATATATATATATATATATATATATATATATATATATATTCAGAGATATGCATACATGCACTCCTAACTGTGGAAACTAGCGAGGAGGAGGCTGTCTGGTTCGTTGACTCCATGGTACACTAGTGTAGCCGCATTCCTCTCTGGGTCTTCTTCGGGAGAGGATATCAGTGCTAGTTGCCTGCGGAGTGTCTCATTAGCTTGGCACTCATGGAGATAGTGTGTTAAGGGGCGCTGAACAACGATCTGGCAGAGCTGGCACATCTCTGCCTTGTCTACCATCGTCTTGGCTGTGGGAAAGCCCAAACGAAGCCGATGGATGGCGGTACACTGCGCTCTGGACCAGCTTCTATCATATGGAGGGGGTTCTCCCTGAGTCTCTGCTCGGCACCACTGTTGAAATGGGGTATCACCTAGGACCTCCCCCATAAGTTTCATTGCTCTGACGGCCACCAGTTTGGTCTGGCGTAGGCTGATTGGGACGGTAATCCCAACATGTGGATAATCTGTGGCTGCCTTGGCCGCATTATCTGCCGCCTCATTTCCCCGGATGCCACCATGGCTGGGGATCCAGTTCAGTGTCGATCTGTTACCCTGAACTTCTAAGGCTGTTATGCTCAAAATGGATGTGATGAGGTGAACATTGTCCTGTGGATGCTAACGGACGAACGAAAGTTGTGTATAAGGGAAGATTCAACCAGGCGGCGACTGTGAATGTTAGAAAGTAGGGTAGACAGTCTTAGCAGAAGATCAGTCAATGGGATGACTGTGATCTCTGACATGACAGAAAAGAGCATTGTTGGTGTCGGGAAGCCTAACACTACTTTTGTGCTCTCTGAATCTGTCAGAAAGAGATCGGCCAGTTTCACAGTCGCCGTCTGGTTGAATCCTTCCTTATACACAACTTTCCTGTATGAATCTTAGTCCTGGTTTTGTCTCTGTAGATGCCTTCCTTTCCCATTACATTGTAAAATGCTCCAAACTTCAGAACAACTGTGACTTAACCTGATTCTTCTTTTTCCCCCTTCTCCCTTTTCCCCTTTCCTCTTTCTCCTTTGGGCTTTCTTCTGCCTTGGGTATTTGGTCCACTATTATTATTCCCCCCCTCTGTGTTCTTGTTCCTATCCTTTGTGGGCCCCTAGCTCCCTTGCAGTGCTCCTCTTTCTTAGTATTCGACTGACTCCACTACTACTGCTACCTCTACAACTACCTCTCTTGTCCCGTCCCTGTCTGCTGGCCTATATAAACTTCCTCCTTCCCTCCTCCTTCCCTACTGATCGATACTTTTATTAATGCAGCGTTTTACTTGTACAGGAGGCTGTACAACAGCTTGTACAGGAGGTTGTACAACAGCTTGTACAGGAGGCTGTACAACAGCTTGTGCAAGAGGCTGTACAACAGCTTGTGCAAGAGGCTGTACAATAGCTTGTACAAGATGTGCAACAGCTTGTACAGGAAGCTGTACAACAGCTTGTACAGGAGGCTGTACAACAGCTTGTACAATATGCTGTACAACAGTGTACAAGAGGATGTGCAACAGCTTGTACAATAGGATGTAGAACAGCTTGTACAAGAGATGTACATCTTGTACAAGAGATGTATAACAACTTGTACAAGAGGATGTACATCTTGTACAAGAGATGTACAACAGCTTGTACAAGAGGCTGCACAACAGCTTGTACAAGAGGCTGTACAACAGCTTGTACAAGAGATGTGCAACAGCTTGTACAATAGGATGTAGAACAGATTGTACAAGAGATGTACAACAGCTTGTACAAGAGAATGCACATCTTGTACAAGAGATGTACAACAGTTTGTACAAGAGTATGTACAACAGCTTGTACACGTCTGTACAACAGCTTGTACAAGAGTGTACAACAGCTTGTACAAGAATCTGTACAACAGCTTGTACAAGAATCTGTGCAACAGCTTGTATAAGAGTCTGTACAACAGCTTGTACAAGAGGCTATACAACAGCTTGTACAAGAGGATGTACATCTTGTACAAGAGATGTACAACAACTTGTACAAGAGGATGTACATCTTGTACAAGAGATGTACAACAGCTTGTACAAGAGGCTGTACAACAGCTTGTACAAGAAGCTGTACAACAGCTTGTACAAGAAGCTGTACAACAGCTTGTACAAGAGGCTGTACAACAGCTTGTACAAGAGATGTTCAACAGCTTGTACAAGAGGATGTACATCTTTTATTAGAGTATGTACATCTTGTACAAGTGGATGTACATCTTGTACTAGAGGATGTACAACAGCTTGTACAAGAGGCTGTACAGCAGCTTGTACAATATGTACAAGAGGCTGTACAACAGCTTGTACAAGCTGTACAACAGCTTGTACAAGATGTACAAGAGGCTGTACAACAGCTTGTACAAGATGTACAAGAGGCTGTACAACAGCTTGTACAAGATGTACAAGAGGCTGTACAACGCTTGTACAAGATGTACAGGAGGCTGTACAACAGCCTGTACAAGATGTACAAGAGGATGTACAACAGCTTGTACAAGAGGCTGTACAACAGCTTGTACAAGAGGATGTACAACAGCTTGTACAAGAGGATGTACAACAGCTTGTACAAGAGGATGTACAACAGTTTGTACAAGAGGATGTACAACAGCTTGTACAAGAGGATGTACAACAGCTTGTACAAGAGGATGTACATCTTGTACAAGAGGATGTACATCTTGTACAAGATGATGTACAACAGCTTGTACAAGAGGCTGTACAACAGCTTGTACAAGAGGATGTACAACAGCTTGTACAAGAGGATGTACAACAGCTTGTACAAGAGGATGTACATCTTGTACAAGAGGATGTACAACAGCTTGTACAAGAGGATGTACATCTTGTACAAGATGTACAACAGCTTGTA
Organism: Cherax destructor; assembly: GCA_009830355.1. Classification (NCBI taxonomy): domain Eukaryota; kingdom Metazoa; phylum Arthropoda; class Malacostraca; order Decapoda; family Parastacidae; genus Cherax; species Cherax destructor. The sequence goes on from WNWK01012606.1 coordinate 16,896, forward strand.
CAAGAGGCTGTACAACAGCTTGTATAAGATGATGTACAACAGCTTGTACAAGAGGATGTACATCTTGTACAAGAGGATGTACAACAGCTTGTACAAGAGGATGTACAACAGCTTGTACAAGAGGATGTACAACAGCTTGTACAAGAGGATGTACAACAGCTTGTACAAGAGGATGTACAACAGCTTGTACAAGAGGATGTACAACAGCTTGTACAAGAGGATGTACAACAGCTTGTACAAGAGGATGTACAACAGCTTGTACAAGAGGATGTACAACAGCTTGTACAAGAGGATGTACAACAGCTTGTACAAGAGGATGTACATCTTGTACAAGAAGATGTACATCTTGTACAAGAGGCTGTACAACAGCTTGTACAAGAAGCTGTACAACAGCTTGTACAAGAGGCTGTACAACAGCTTGTACAAGAGATGTGCAACAGCTTTTACAAGAGGATGTACATCTTTTATTAGAGGATGTACATCTTGTACAAGTGGATGTACATCTTGTACAAGAGGATGTACAACAGCTTGTACAAGATGTACAAGAGGCTGTACAACAGCTTGTACAAGATGTACAGAGTGAAACAGCTTGTACAAGATGTACAGAGGCTGTACAACAGCTTGTACAAGATGTACAAGAGGCTGTACAACAGCTTGTACAAGATGTACAAGAGGCTGTACAACAGCTTGTACAAGATGTACAAGAGGCTGTACAACAGCTTGTACAAGATGTACAAGAGGCTGTACAACAGCTTGTACAAGATGTACAAGAGGCTGTACAACAGCTTGTACAAGATGTCTACCTGGAGAGAATTCCAGGGGTCAACGCCCCCGCGGCCCGGTCTGTGACCAGGCCTCCTGTTGGACCAGAGCCTGATCAACCAGGCTGTTACTGCTGGCGGCACGCAGTCCAACGTACGAACCACAGCCCGGCTGATCAGGTACCGACTTGAGTGCCTGTCCAGTGCCTGCTTGAAGACAGCCAGGGGCTTGTTGGTAATCCCCCTGATGTACGCTGGGAGGCAGTTGAACAATCTTGGGCCCCTCACACTTATTGTGTTGTCCCTCAACGTGCTAGTGGCACCCCTGCTCTTCATTGGGGGGATGTTACATCGCCTGCCGAGTCTTTTGCTTTCGTACGGAGTGATTTTTGTGTGCAAGTTTGGTACTAAGCCCTCGAGAATTTTCCATGTGTATATAATAATGTATGTCTCCCGCCTGCGTTCTAGAGAGTACAGGTTTAGGAACTTCAAGCGTTCCCAGTAGTTGAGGTGGTTTATCGCACTTATGCGTGCGGTGAAGGTTCTCTGCACATTTTCAAGGTCAGCAATTTCACCCGCCTTGAAAGGTGCAGTTAGTGTGCAGCAATATTCCAGCCTAGATAGAACAAGCGATCTGTAAAGTGTCAACATGGGCTTGGCATCCCTGGTACAACAGCTTGTACAAGAGGATGTACAACAGCTTGTACAAGAGGATGTACAACAGCTTGTACAAGAGGATGTACAACAGCTTGTACAAGAGGATGTACAACAGCTTGTACAAGAGGATGTACAACAGCTTGTACAAGAGGCTGTACAACAGCCTGTACAAGAGGCTGTACAACATCCTGTACAACAGGCTTTTCCAACTGTTGTACAGGCGAAACATTGTCTCAGTTAATTGGCTCTGTATTTGTGTCTCAACCTTCGTCTCACATGATTCCGGTATTTGACGTTGGTTACCTCTAGCTCCTGGATCCCTTGATAGTGTTAGGTAAGGTAAAAATTTGTCAGGAAGCAGGACAAGTGTTTCCTGACACGGGTCTTAGTCATATGATGACCTGCCACTGGAGCTTTTGATCATCTGACCGAGGCCTTCCGCTGGTTACCGGTCTACCCCTTTAAAAATTAAGGTTATAATTATAAACATTTATTACCTTAAGTTTGATGGTGTTGGTCTACAGTGGTTATTAGATAACTGTAGACAACTAGTGGATTAGGGCCTGATCAACCAGGCTGTTACTGCTGGCCGTACGCAATCCAATGTACGGACCACAGCCCGGCGGGTCAGGTACTAACTTTAGGTGTCTGTCCAGCTCCCTCTTGAAGACAGCTAGAGAGGTCTTAATTATCTTTATTTACCGAAACGCCTCGCATGCACGGCAGACTTCTTCAGTAGAATACTCTGTGATTTAAGAAGCCTACTGCGCAGGCGAAATGTTTCATCAAATTAAGATAACCAAGTGTTGCATCTGTGTCCTGTTCATCAACTTGTCCGTATTGTGTACCATCAATAATAATATATATCTTTTAAGTCTGTTGAGGGAGTTGAGCTGTAACTCCTCTGCCTGTTGAGGTTTTCGAGGTACAGGTCCGTTGACGTACAGGAGGCTTGGGTTGTGTGACAAGGAAGATATCTCTCACGGATTGCACAGCGACCGCAACTAGCCTAGTTATTATATCTGGGAGTGTTCAATCGGTAGAGATCACATAGCACATGACAAGCCCATACTGTGGATAACATTTAGGGCATTGATGGAAAGGTGGAACGCCACGATGAGAAACTTAGTCTCATCAACGGCAGTTAAGAAGCGACATTTCTTATATAAAGCGGATACACTCACTCAGGTTAACACATGGACGGGAGCAAAGAGGAGAGGAAGTAAATGTTGATTCAGGTTTGCGTGCATAATAATTATTTTTTACAGTGATCTTGAGGCTACACATGTTATGTACACAAACAAGTACTGGTACATTATGTAGATATAGCCTACCATAACCTAGTAAAGTCAACATATTTACTTTATTTCAATTGGTGTCCCTATGGCTAGACTGCAACAGGAAGAGGAGGGTCAGAGAGAGGCTGGCCCAAGGAAAAGGAAAAAAATCCCCAGATTCTTGATAGCAGGTCACGCCTCGCCGTGTGGATGATAAATTGACTCGTCTCTGCTCGTTCCATCTGTGAAGGCCATATGACACGCTGTAATATTTGACCCAGGTCTTTCTCAAAAGCAGTTTCACTAACATTCATTATTGCGAAATGTTTTTTTTTCCTCGTACATTTTCTGACGAATCAGTCTAGTACGTACACTTCTTATATAATCTTAATCTTCAGCTGTGTTTTGTTTATAATTATTCACCAACGTATTTTTACTCCTTGATTTTTAAAAGTTATGTAATTAGAATGAAGTGAAACGTGACTCATGAAATCATAACACGATTGCAAACAAACCACAGTACGGGTGGGATTAGAACCCATGACGAGTGAATCGTAAAACTCCAGGCCAGTGCGTAAGTCACTGGACCAGCTGGCTACAATAAGATTCATCCAACTAGGTATACCTAATTGGATATTGTAGCCATCTGGTCCAGTGGCTTACGCACTAGCCTGGAATTTTACGACTCACTCGCCATGGGTTCTAACCCCACCCGTACCGTGGTAAGTGAAACGTGAATATATATATATAAATAAATAATAAAGAATTTATAAATGTTGGATTAAACAATTTAGATCCTATATTAATTCTCAACCGATTACCACCAGTTTATGTCTAACTGTTTTGTGTGTGTTTCAACACTTGTATAACTGAACAAGTGCTCGTGATTAACACCTCTCACATGATGCTCCTTGGCATATAAATTAACATTATTGTATAATTGTGTAGTTGTCTTTGCAGCCATGTCTAATGAACTTAAATAAATCTTATGTGATAAAGTAAAACTCTCGAAACCCATCAAAGGTATAGGATGAAGAAGTAGGCAGTAGTGTGGGTGAAGCAGCAGGCAGTAGTGTGGGTGAAGCAACAGGCAGTAGTGTGGGTGAAGCAGCAGGCAGTAGTGTGGGTGAAACAGCAGGCAGTAGTGTGGGTGAAGCAATAGGCAGTAGTGTGGGTGAAGCAATAGGCAGTAGTGTGGGTGAAGCAGCACGCAGTAGTGTGGGTGAAGCAGGAGTAGTGTAGTTGAAGCAGTAGGTAGTAGTGTGGATGAAGCAGTAGGTAATAGTGTGGGTGAAGCAGCAGGCAGTAGTGTGGGTGAAGCAGCAGGCAGTAGTGTGGGTGAAGCAGCAGGCAGTAGTGTGGGTGAAGCAGCAGGCAGTAGTGTGGGTGAAGCAGCAGGCAGTGGTGTGGGTGAAGCAGCAGGCAGTGGTGTGGGTGAAGCAGCAGGCAGTGGTGTGGGTGAAGCAGCAGGCAGTGGTGTGGGTGAAGCAGCAGGCAGTGGTGTGGGTGAAGCAGCAGGCAGTGGTGTGGGTGAAGCAGCAGGCAGTAGTGTGAGTGAAGCAGCAGGCAGTAGTGTGGGTGAAGCAATAGGCAGTAGTGTGGGTGAAGCAATAGGAAGTAGTGTGGGTGAAGCAGCACGCAGTAGTGTGAGTGAAGCAGGAGTAGTGTAGTTGAAGCAGTAGGTAGTAGTGTGGATGAAGCAGTAGGTAATAGTGGTGAAGAGCGATAGTGGTAGCAGCAGGCAGTAGTGTGGGTGACATAGTGTACAGCAGGCTATGTAGTGATGTGGTGAAGCAGCAGTCAGTAGTGTGGGTGAAGCAGAGGCAGTAGTGTAGTGAAGCAGCAGGCAGTAGTGTGGGTGAAGCAGCAGCAGTAGTGTGGGTGAAGCAGAGGCAGATGTGGTGAACAGCAGGCAGTAGTGTGGGTGAAGCAGCAGGCAGTAGTGTGGGTGAAGCAGCAGGCAGTAGTGTGGGTGAAGCAGCAGGCAGTAGTGTGGGTGAAGCAGCAGGCAGTAGTGTGGGTGAAGCAGCAGGCAGTAGTGTGGGTGAAGCAGCAGGTAGTGTGGTTGAAGCAGTAGGCAGTAGTGTGGGTGAAGCAGCAGGCAGTAGTGTGGGTGAAGCAGCAGGCATAGTGTGGTGAAGACAGCAGGCATAGTGTGGTGAAGCAGCAGGATAGTGTGGGTGAAGCAGCAGGCAGTAGTGTGGGTGAAGCAGTTAGGTAAAGTGTGGGTGAAGCAGCAGGCAGTAGTGTGGGTGAAGCAGCAGGCAGTAGTGTGGGTGAAGCAAGGCAGTAGTGTGGTGAAGCAGCAGGCAGTAGTGTGGGTGAAGCAAGCAGTAGTGTGGTGAAGCAGGAGTAGTGTGGTGAAGCAGCAGGCAGTAGTGTGGTGAAGCAGCAGGAGTAGTGTGGTGAAGCAGCAGGAGTAGTGTGGGTGAAGCAGAGGAGTAATGTGGTGAAGCAGCAGGCAGTAGTGTGGTGAAGCAGCAGGCAGTAGTGTGGTGAAGCAGCAGGCAGTAGTGTGGTGAAGCAGCAGGCAGTAGTGTGGATGAAGCAGAGGCAGTAGTGTGGTGAAGCGAATTGTAACAGCGGAGTAGTGTGGTGAAGCAGCAGGAGTAGTGTGGTTGAAGCAGCAGGAGTAGTGTGGTGAAGCAGCAGGCAGTAGTGTGGTGAAGCAGCAGGCAGTAGTGTGGTGAAGCAGCAGGAGTAGTGTGGTGAAGCAGCAGGTAGTAGTGTGGGTGAACGCAGGCAGTAGTGTGGTTGAAGCAGCAGCAGTAGTGTGGTGAAGCAGCAGGAGTAGTGTGGTTGAAGCAGCAGGTAGTAGTGTGGTTGAAGCAGCAGGTAGTAGTGTGGTTGAAGCAGCAGGCAGTAGTGTGGTTGAAGCAGCAGGCAGTAGTGTGGTGAAGCAGCAGGTAGTAGTGTGGTTGAAGCAGCAGGTAGTAGTGTGGGTGAAGCAGCAGGTAGTAGTGTGGGTGAAGCAATAGGGTAGTAGTGTGGGTGAAGCAATAGGTAGTAGTGTGGGTGAAGCAGGTAGTGTGGATAAGCAGTAGGTAGTAGTGTGGATGAAGCAGTAGGTAGTAGTGTGGCTGAAGCAATAGGTAGTGTAGGTGAAGCAATAGGTAGTAGTGTGGGTGAAGCAATAGGTAGTAGTGTGGGTGAAGCAATAGGTAGTAGTATGGGTGAAGCAGTAGGCAGTAGTGTGGATGAAGCAGTAGGTAGTAGTGTGGGTGAAGCAATAGGTAGTGTGAGTGAAGCAATAGGTAGTAGTGTGGGTGAAGCAATAGGTAGTGTGGGTGAAGCAATAGGTAGTAGTGTGGGTGAAGCAGTAGGCAGTAGTGTGGATGAAGCAGTAGGTAGTAGTGTGGGTGAAGAAGTAGGTAGTAGTGTGGTTGAAGCAGTAGGTAGTAGTGTGGATGAAACAGTAGGTAGTGTGGGTGAAGCAATAGGTAGCAGTGTGGATGAAGCAGCAAGCAGTAGGGTGGATGGGTGGGTGGATAGGTGAGGTAGTAATGGGTGGATGGGTATGTGAGGCAGTAGGGTGGATGGGTGGGTGGAGGTGAGTGAGGCAGTAGGGTGGATGGGCATGTGAGGCAATATGGTGGATGGGTGGGTGGGTAGGTGATGTAGCAAGGTGGATGGGTATGTGAGGCAGTAGGGTGGATGGGATGTGGAGGCAGTAGGGTGGATGGGTATGTGAGGCAGTAGGGTGGATGGGATGTGAGGCAATATGGTGGATGGGTGGGTGGGTGGGTGGGTAGGTGAGTAGCAAGGTGGATGGGTATGTGAGGCAGTAGGGTGGATGGGTATGTGAGGCAGTAGGGTGGATGGGTATGTGAGGCAATATGGTGGATGGGTGGTGGGTAGGTGATGTAGCAAGGTGGATGGGTATGTGAGGCAGTAGGGTGGATGGGTATGTGAGGCAGTAGGGTGGATGGGTATGTGAGGCAGTAGGGTGGATGGGTATGTGAGGCAATATGGTGGATGGGTGGGTGGGTAGGTGATGAGCAAGGTGGATGGGTATGTGAGGCAGTAGGGTGGATGGGTATGTGAGGCAGTAGGGTGGATGGGTATGTGAGGCAATATGGTGGATGGGTGTGGGTAGGTGATGTAGCAAGGTGGATGGGTATGTGAGGCAGTAGGGTGGATGGGTATGTGAGGCAGTAGGGTGGATGGGTATGTGAGGCAGTAGGGTGGATGGGTATGTGAGGCAATATGGTGGATGGGTGGGTGGGTAGGTGATGTAGCAAGGTGGATGGGTATGTGAGGCAGTAGGGTGGATGGGTATGTGAGGCAGTAGGGTGGATGGGTATGTGAGGCAATATGGTGGATGGGTGGGTGGGTAGGTGATGTAGCAAGGTGGATGGGTATGTGAGGCAGTAGGGTGGATGGGTATGTGAGGCAGTAGGGTGGATGGGTATGTGAGGCAATATGGTGGATGGGTAGTGGGAGGTGATGTAGCAAGGTGGATGGGTATGTGAGGCAGAGGGTGGTTGGGTATGTGAGGCAGTAGGGTGGATGGGTATGTGAGGCAGTAGGGTGGATGGGTATGTGAGGCAATATGGTGGATGGGTGGGTGGGTAGGTGATGTAGCAAGGTGGATGGGTATGTGAGGCAGTAGGGTGGATGGGTATGTGAGGCAGTAGGGTGGATGGGTATGTGTGGCAGTAGGGTGGGTGGGTAGGTGAGGCAGTACGGTGGGTGGATGGGTGAAGCAGTTGGTGGGTGGGTAGGTGAGGCAGATGGGTAAGTGGGCGAGTGAAGCAGCAGACAGTAGGGTGAGTGGGTGAGGCAGAAGGGTGGGTGGGTGGTCAGTAGCTTCGCAGTATCCACTTTAACAAGATATTCGCTCACCCACACTCTCCTCTCAACCTGCAGAAGGAGGTGGAACAGGAGGTCGAGGTGCAATGTGAGAGAGATTTATGGATGTACTGGATGAGGACGAGAAAGAGATGGTATAATGTTTAGCACACCAGATGTTTACATCCTGCATCGCTGACGGTAATGACTCCTTCTTCTTTACTGAAAAATCAATTGTAATGCGTTCATTGAATTTGAAGACAGTTTTTTATTTAGTAGAATGCAAGAATGAGCGTTAAGGTTTTTCGGAGCATATGTGTGCGGATAGGAACATCCTTTTTTATATTAATTGAGATAAATGGTATAAAATACCGACACGATGGAAAAGACACAAATGCAATATAATGCGATTCTTTATTAACTTCGTTTTGCCCACACAGTGAACAAATCCCACTGTGTGGGCGAAGTGTAGTCAATAAAGGATCGCGTCACAATGCATTTCGTGCCTACTTTTTCATTTTAATACAAAATTTTTATTATCATTAGATGCACCAGAATACAGGAAGGAACCCCGTTTTTACCTAATTTCTGAATACTTGCAGCAGAACTGGAGGTTTCAAACGCATTGACATTTTACCGGCCAGATGATTGGGGAAAGGTAGAGGGAGGCTGTCATGGGATCGATATTTGTTCCCTCTTGGCGTTCTACCCTGGTTCCTCGCATCTTTCTTAATTAGTGAAAGAATCCTTTGTTAATGAGATGTTACGACGTCAGTTTTATCTTGCCCCGGCCACTTTTGTGTAGGCTACAACCCTTCTGTGTTTACTTGGATCCCGCTGTATGAATGTAATGTGACTATCACCTTCAGGATAGCTTAGGCATTGCTGTCTTGGTTTAAGGTTGCTGCTTACCATCACCCCCAAGTCCTTCTCGCAATCTGTATGGCTAAGTTCTACGTTATTTAACTTATAAGTGCTTGGGTTATGGACACTCCCGAGCTTTAGAACTTTGCATTTATCTACATTGAACTGCATCTGCCATTTTTCTGACCACCACCCCACAGGATGGTTGTATTGTGACTGCCACCCCACAGGAGGGTTGTATTGTGACTGCCACCCCACAGGATGGTTGTATTGTGACTACCACCCCACAGGATGGTTGTATTGTGACTGTCACCCCACAGGATGGTTTTATTGTGACTACCACCCCACAGGATGGTTGTATTGTGGCTACCACCCCACGGGATGGTTGTATTGTGACTGCCACCCCACAGGATGGTTGTATTGTAGCTACCACTCCACAGGATGGTTGTATTGTGACTACCACCCCACAGGATGGTTGTATTGTGACTGCCACCCCACAGGATGGTTGTATTGTGACTGCCACCCCACAGGATGGTTGTATTGTGACTGTCACCCCACAGGATGGTTGTATTGTGGCTACCACCCCACAGGATGGTTGTATTTGTGGCTACCACTCCACAGGATGGTTGTATTGTAACTACCACCCCATAGGATGGTTGTATTTTGACTGCCACCTCACAGGATAGTTGTATTGTGGCTACCACCCCACAGGATGGTTGTATTGTGGCTACCACCCCATAGGATGGTTGTATTGTGGCTACCACCTCACAGGATGGTTGTATTGTGGCTACCACCCTACAGGATGGTTGTATTGTGGCTACCACCCAACAGGATGGTTGTATTGTGACTGCCACCACACAGGATGGTTGTATTGTGGCTACCACCCCACAGGATGGTGGTATTGTGGCTACCACCCCACAGGATGGTTGTATTGTGACTACCACCCCACAGGATGGTTGTATTGTGACTGCCACCCCACAGGATGGTTGTATTGTGGCTACCACCCCACAGGATGGTTGTATTGTGGCTACCACCCCACAGGATGGTTGTATTGTGGCTACCACTCCATAGGATGGTTGTATTGTGGCTACCACCCAACAGGATGGTTGTATTGTGACTGCCACCCCACAGGATGGTTGTATTGTGGCTTCCACCCCACAGGATGGTTGTATTGTGGCTACCACCCCACAGGATGGTTGTATTGTGACTACCACCCCACAGGATGGTTGTATTGTGACTGCCACCCCACAGGATGGTTGTATTGTGGCTACCACCCCACAGGATGGTTGTATTGTGAGTATCAGTCAAAGGATGGTTATATTGTGACTCCACCCACAGATCAGCATGAGGGTCATAGTAAGGTATCAGCGTAAGCAATTAACACTAGTGGGTTGAGTAGAGTTTACCTTCAGCTTAGTGTATGGCATGTGTCTCCACTACTGTCTTAACTAATTCCTTCACGGAAGGCTGAGGAGGGTGACTTGAAGCTGGTGAAGGGCTCTTGATCTAAGGATATGGAACTGCCCACCCTTTTCTCTGATCAAACCTGATTACCTCCAACTATGTATGAACCCTTCTTGTGTGATGGAAAGACACAGGGAACTTATAGCTAGCTTTTGTTCCCGCCATGTAACTGTTATATCGAGCAGGGTAGCAGCACATTCTTGATGCATTCATTTTTTTCTAAATAAAATAGATATAAGCGTTGTATTATGGATTTTGCGCTTCCCCATGAATATGATAATGTGGGCTACATATTCACTCCCCCATATTAAAGAAGTTCCTACAGTATCTCTGGTCAGTTGGTACCCATGGGTAACAGGCATGCTCACACTTTTCCGTCTCAAAAGCATTGATGCAGCCCTGTTCATAAAGAATATTCAATTCCTTACACTAACTTTTTAATAAAAATCACTGTCACTAGCGCCCTTAAAATATTCTTTTGGTACTCAGTGGAATGTTAATTCTTTACATGTTATGTTGGAAAATGACGTGGGTGTAGTAACGTTGTAGGAAGTACTAGTCAAGGTGGCTGATTCATGAGTTGGTGGATATGATAAACATTGCTCTTTCAACACTAGTAACAGCAGAGGACTTCTATGTCAAGAAGAGTAGTCCAGTACAGCAATGGTGAGGAAAAAGTGAAATAATGATAATGACAAGTAAATCAAATATAAAAATCAAAGATACACATGACCATTATCAACAAAATGTGATACAGGTCTCGACCAGATATTCACAGACAGATCACCAGATCTTGAAATTGGTGTTGCTGGATTACCTTTGTAACTTGTGAGTTCATTACCTTTGTAACTTGTGAGTTCATTACCTTTGTAACTTGCTCAGCTATCAAAACTTTGGGGCCCAGTCTCTGGACCCATTATGTACCTCTGTAATCTTTTGACTACCGCCCACAGGATGGGTATGGGGTGCATAATAAAGATATCAAACTAAACTAAACTGGATAAGGCTCTACAGTAGTTAAAAATTAGAAGTTTGTCAGGCATCTTGAAAAGTTTGTAAGACTGCAGGACTGGGTATCATCAACCCAGACTAAACAAGTTACCCTTAAATTAACCACTGAAGTCGCAAAGAAAACAGAAATCAGCGGACTGAATGTTATCCTGAGTTAAAATTCCATAGTCACCGCTAACATTGTTGTAGACGACATAATGTAAAACTTATTAAAAAATATAAAATACTAGTAAAGGTAATGTGGATATCATCTTATATATTAATCTCGCATGGGATGAGAGAGTAGATGAATTAGCAGAAACAGGAGCACAAGGAAATATAGACTACAGTTAGGAGAAACAGTGAAACAAATTACGAAGTGAAAAAAAGTAGACGATTTCGGTAAGAGAAGTTTATAAGAAAATTGTCAATATCTACAGTAGTACAATAATGTTGTATATGATGAAATATTTGTTTATGGTAAGAAAGGTGGAAACAGAAGAGTAACGACGGTGGTGGCATTTTTATGTGGCAGGATGGTGTAACTTCAAGAAAGGAAGGACAATGTGTGGAGAGGAAGATAAAAACATCAGGTACTATATTTTAGTGTATCGGAATACAAGATTATAGAATCATTACTGTAAATATATATGCACACTACAAGCAAGTTGTAAATAAGGTGGATAACATTTTTCCAAAGTATGCAGGATTTGGCGCATTTAAATAATGTTGCTTGTAAAGGTAACGGTACCTGTGGGTCTTGTAAAGGTAACGATACCTGTGGGTCTTGTAAAGGTAACGATACCTGTGGGTCTTGTAAAGGTAACGATACCTGTGGGTCTTGTAAAGGTAACGATACCTGTGGGTAAAAATATATGTTTACTTATACGATGAGTGGCACTGTCCATTAAACTCTCCCCTCTGAGCACAACCTTAAAAATGTTCTCTCAAAGCTGGAATTTCATGGATTGCACTTCAGTGACTACTCTCTCAAGCACGATCCATGCTCAAAGTGTCCAATATTTACACTGTTTTTTTTATAAATCAATAAATATAATTATATATTTGTAATTACATGTTTGAGTTTACGGGAGTTATTGCCGATGAAAAATATTCTGTTTGTCAGGAGAAATGTAAGAATGTGTCGTGTGGTGACTGGTGGGAGTTAATAACTCAGTGGAGCTTTTTCTCATCTGAGAGAAACCTTCCTCGGGTTTACCCGTCAACCCATTTAAAATAAATAAAAATTACAACATGAAGTGTAATGGTAAACCAGTCCTCCCCATATAAAAGAATAATCATTACAAAGTAGTGTCTGGTGTCTCCTGGTGGTGATTGAGATAATGGTGGCGGTGGTGGTTGTGATAATGGTGGTGGTAGTGGAGGTGGTAGTAGTTGTGGTGATGGTGGTGGATTTGGTGGTGGTGATTTATTCGTCAGGAAACAGGACAAGTGTTTCCTGACACTGATTTTTGTCGAGTGATGACCCCTAACTGGTTAAGCATTATTTACTGGCTCACCCCAGCGAGGTTTTACATCACATTTAATAACAGACAATAACACTTTTTGCGTATTCACCTTCTACTGAGGCAGTCAAGCCTAGTGTCTGTGCACATGCTAGGTCTTTTCCCTCGGAAGTTACAGCCATTCTCTTGATATTAAAGCAATGTTCCCATTTGTTCTTATGTATTTTTTGTATATCTACAGTATTTTGGAAGGAAAAACCTTTTTTTTGTTTCCATGCGTACTTCTAGCAGAGCAGGTGTGCTTTTCATGTTTTTATTATTATTATTATTATGAACCCTCTTGCAGGACCGAACTTGTCCCAGCTGTGGATCCTCTTGCAGGACAGAACTCTTTCCTAACAGGCCTGGAGATCCTCTTCCCAACTCCACCCAGGGAAAGAGAAAACTGACAATATGCTTTGTTATGTATCACAATTTGATTCTAAAAATACTTCAAACTTATTGTCGTATTATATTAAATTGGTGCTTAAATCACAAAGAATTTTTTTTTTGTGTATGTATGTACCATTCTCTGATCAGTCCAACTGTCCTGAATCCATTTATTACCTATAAATGAATTCCACACCTTATATCTAAACTTAATAATATTATATCCTTAAACCTAAATATACTACACAATATCAAATAAAATCAATTCGGAAATAACTTTTTTTTCCACAGGAGCAGTATCCAGGTTCACGAGTCCACTGAAAGGTAGGTTAAAGAGCACAGCTTGTCTACATTATGTACTAGGTTGTCACCACTGAAAGGTAAGTTTAAATCAAGCTTCTTTAGTTACAGTAGTCTTGTCTAAGCTCTAGTGATGGTTAACGAGGACTTGACTAGCAAGTACCGATGAGCGGTTCTCGTTTTGCTTCAAAGTAACAAACAACACGCAACAGAATATATTTTAAGTTGAGTATTGAATTATCAATGGAAAGAAATATAACCCAGAATCTAATTAATATTGGATACAAGAAGAGACGGGGATGAAAGTCTTGTCTTGTGTATTATTCACTGATTGTGATGTTTTCAAATGAGGGGAAATGTAATGAATCTGAGTGTTATTTAAGATTTGTTAGTGAGTTAAAGAATTCAAATATGGGAATCATCCTCTCTTTATAAGTAGGTCAGCTGGCCCTTCGTACGTATGACCAGAGGCGGATCCACTATGAAACTAATGCTTCAGGGGCCCTAATCCCGTTGGGCCCCAGAAGCGACTTTAGTCCACATTGCTTAAAAATTTTGGGTCCACTGTATGAGAAGGGGTTTTAAAAAAATAATATAGGTTAATTCAATACAAAATAATAGTAAAATAAAAATTAAAAGGTTTTTAAAGTATGATGTATGGTAGGTGTTGCTGGTTGTGAAGGTGACCCTTAACAGTTCAGGTGTCAGGGTCCCAAAAATGTAGGTCCACCACTGGTAGTGACTATATTGATCATGTGCAACACTTCAGAATCTTTATTTGCCGAAACATTACTCCTGCACACCAGGCTGCTTTAATCTTCACACAACTGAAGAAGCCTGTTGTGCGGTCGAAACGTTTTAATATTAAAGATACCCAAGTGTTGCACATGTGTCTTATTTATCAACTTGGTATTTTATACCATAAATACGCGACTGATGTTCATTTTAATACAAAGTAAATAAAACTCTCGCAGATAAAGTAACAACAAAACAATAAGGGTCACTAAAATTCAAGACTTTAAGGAATCTACTGCAAAAGCAAATCGATAATCTTTATATTCATTTTATTTTTCTTAAAAATTTTCCTCCATTTTCCGCACTTACCTGTGACATGCATATAACTGGGTTCGAGAGTTTTCCTACCCTCGCAGCCCGGCGTGAGGCCAGGCTTTTCTCTGTAGATTCCTAGTGAGCTAGGCTGTTGCTGCTGGAAGCCACCTGGCCCACATATCCATCACAGCCTGGTTGATCTGGCACCTGGTGGAACTAGTGTTACTGTTTCCTCTTGAAAACTTGTATACTTGTTCCTGTAATTCACCCATATTTTACCCATAATACACCCATATTTTACCCATAATACGCCCATACTTTACCCATAATACACCCATATTTTACCCATAAAACACCCATATTTTACCCATAATACACCCATATTTTACCCATAATACACCCATATTTTACCCATAATACACCCATATTTTACCCATAATACGCCCATACTTTACCCATAATGCGCCCATATTTTACCCATAATACGCCCATACTTTACCCATAATACGCCCATACTTTACCCATAATACGCCCATACTTTACCCATAATACGCCCATACTTTACCCATAATACACCCATACTTAACCCATAATACACTCATACTTTACCCATAATACACCCATACTTTACCCATAATACACCCATACTTTATCCATAATACGCCCATACTTTACCCATAATACGCCCATACTTTACCACACCGATATAAGGGACCACGCCCGTATTAGAGACCACGCCCGTATTAGAGACCACGCCCACGGTGAGGAACCACACCCAAATTCTCTGAGAATATTCTTGCTGCCTGATAACTGCACAAGATAACACAAAGTCCATAACATTTGTGTTGGTGGATTATCTCAGACTATCTTATCTATAGATAATTGTACTTTGCAAAGCACTATCGTAATCCTGGACAGTCCTGCGGTATGACTGACTGGGAGCAATCGTAATTAACAAGTGAGGTAATGGGCGGAACTGGAACGCTTCGTACATAAGGGTGATTACTCACAAACCCTTGTCTTCAAGGAAAAACTCGACAATTTCTTCAAATCAGTTCCTGATCAGCCGGGCTGTGGTGCATACGTTGGGCTGCGGGCGGCAGGCAGCAATAGCCTGATCGATCAGGCCTGCAACCAGAACGCCTGATCTGGGACCGGGCCGTGTGGGCGGTGAATTCCGGAATAGACTACAGGCAACGTAGAGGTTAGAAACAACTGTAAGCAGGCTGGCTGGTAGGCAGAATATCGTCAAGTATGGGCCAACAGGCCTGCTGCAGTGTTCCTCCTTTCTTAAGTAACGTAATAGATAACTTTAGCAGAATATGCCTCTGTTATACAATGTTTCGTTCAAAGGTGTCTCATCTAGCACCTGGAAGACCCAAGAAGTTCAGCCTTTACTCATTCCCTTTTATTCTGCTGAAGAGGACCTCACCTGCAGCTCGAAATATACCGGCTACCATTTCTCGTTTTTTTTTTGTCCTATGTGGGATTTTCTCTCTAGTGTGTATGTATATATATATATATATATATATATATATATATATATATATATATATATATATATATATATATATATATATATATGTCGTGCCGAATAGGTAAAACTGGTCAATTAGCAAGAACTCATTTAAAATTAAGTCTTTTCTAAAATTTTCTCTTATACGTTTAAAGATATATTTTTTCATTTATGATAATATAAAAATTAAAAATTTTGTACCAAAAGAATCTTAGAAAACTTACTTAACCTTATTAAAACAAGCGCAATTTAGTTTAGCCTAATCTAACTAAATATATTTTACATAATTTTACAAAAAATTAATAATAAACAATCACAATGATATACATATTTTTTTCGTTAGGTTCAGAATGATTTTTGCGAAATTATTGTATACACAAATTTTCGCTTGCCTTATTCGGTAAGAAGAGCGTTGCTATTTACGCCTAACTCGCAAGTTTTACCAATTCGGCACGACACACACACACACTATATATATATATATATATATATATATATATATATATATATATATATATGTGTTGTGTGTGTGTGTGTGTGTGAATGGAGACAAATGATTTTTAATACTTGACGTGCTGTTGGAGTGTGAGCAAAGTAACATTTATGAAGGGATTCAGGAAACCTGCAGGCCGGACTTGAGTCCTGGAGATGGGAAGTACAGTGTCTGCACTCTGAAGGAGGGGTGTTAATGTTGCAGTTTTATAACTGTAGTGTAAAGCACCCTCTGTCAAGACAGTGATGGAGTGAATGATGATGAAAGTTTTTCTTTTTCGGCCACCCTGCCTTGGTGGGAATCGGCCGATGTATAATAATATATATATATATATATATATATATATATATATATATATATATATATATATATATATATATATATATATATATATATATAAATTAAATAGGAAATTTGCTCCAATCTAACAAGAATCTTCTAGATTAGATAAATCATTGATGTTAGTTTGAAGCCAGTCTAAAGAGATATTCCCAAGTTACAACATGGAAAATTACACCAGGTAGATTTTTAAATATAATGAGCTAAATATTCACCTCCACAGTTCATTAATAGTCCTTTATTTAGTATAGTACAAGTTTGAAAGTTTGAAGCCGTTATAGCACGAACATCCCTACACTGACTTTAAAATTGGCAAATCTGCATCTGCACAGCCTAATAACAGCCTTCCTCTAAGATATTCCAGCGTAATAGGTTTGAAGCCGATTAGAGGCATTCTCAGGTTATCTCACTAAAACCTTAGTGGAAGAAAAAAGTCCGATAACTATTATAGATATCCCTTCTCGGGGGATGCCTAATAACCTAGTTTGCTCAACTTATTCAAGAATTTGCATAACTTTATTTCACTGTTTCCCCTGGAGTGATCCACAGAATTTACTGAAGATTTTTGGAATACCAACTTTCTTGAATCGAGGCAAACATGTTCCATGTAGAGAATATCCGAACTGGATCCAATATGAGGCGTGACCTGGCTCTGGGACACGAAGCAGGGAGTGACTAGGAGAGTAGCAACGATGCTCTGGGACACGAAGCAGGGAGTGACTAGGAGAGTAGCAACGGTGCTCAGGGACACGAAGCAGGGAGTGACTAGGAGAGTAGCAACGGTGCTCTGGGACACGAAGCAGGGAGTGACTAGGAGAGTAGCAACGGTGCGCTGGGACACGAAGCAGGGAGTGACTAGGAGAGTAGCAACGGTGCGCTGGGACACGAAGCAGGGAGTGACTAGGAGAGTAGCAACGGTGCTCTGGGACACGAAGCAGGGAGTGACTAGGAGAGTAGCAACGGTGCGCTGGGACACGAAGCAGGGAGTGACTAGGAGAGTAGCAACGGTGCTCTGGGACACGGAGCAGGGAGTGACTAGGAGAGTAGCAACGGTGCTCTGGGACACGAAGCAGGGAGTGACTAGGAGAGTAGCAACGGTGCGCTGGGACACGAAGCAGGGAGTGACTAGGAGAGTAGCAACGGTGCTTTGGGACACGAAGCAGGGAGTGACTAGGAGAGTAGCAACGGTGCGCTGGGAGAGCACTCACCAGTTGGTGACACAAGGGTGAGTTTAGCATGAATTGATCGGTGGTTTGCGCTACTTAACCACCATCTGTTAGTAACATTCTTTGTTGAAGCTGATCATTCTCACATATTTCAGGGCAGATAATGGAATGAATACTAACCAAATCTTCTTTATTTTATGTTTAAAAATGAGATTATAACTTCAATACTATTTTAGCTTGTATTTAAATAGTGTGTATATTTATTTAGATATAAAAGGCAGTGACGTAGAAAGGTGTTGGTAACAAATTTTTATGAAATCCAAGGTTTGTATAGGAAAATGCGACATTTCAGCAGGTAACCAGTGTAACTTGTCAGTCTTAGTGCTGCTTCTACAAGTGCTGTTTATTACTCTCACAGTGCTGCTGGTACAAGTTCTAACTGTTTATTACTCTCACAGTGCTGCTGGTACAAGTTCTAACTGTTTATTACTCTCACAGTGCTGTGGTACAAGTTCTAACTGTTTATAATGCTCACAGAGGTTTTACAGTGCTGTGGTACAAGTGCTAACTGTTTATTACTCTCACAGTGCTGTGGTACAAGTGCTAACTGTTTATAATGCTCACAGAGGTTTTACAGTGCTGTGGTACAAGTGCTAACTGTTTATTACTCTCACAGTGCTGTGGTACAAGTGCTAACTGTTTATTATTCTCACAGTGCTGTGGTACAAGTGCTAGCTGTTTATTATTCTCACAGTGCTGTGGTACAAGTGCTAACTGTTTATTACTCTCACAGTGCTGTGGTACAAGTGCTAACTGTTTATTATTCTCACAGTGCTGTGGTACAAGTGCTAACTGTTTATTATTCTCACAGTGCTGCTGGTACAAGTGCTAACTGTTTATTACTCTCACAGTGCTGTGGTACAAGTGCTAACTGTTTATTATTCTCACAGTGCTGTGGTACAAGTGCTAACTGTTTATAATGCTCACAGAGGTTTTACAGTGCTGTGGTACAAGTGCTAACTGTTTATTACTCTCACAGTACTGCTGGTACAAGTGCTAACTGTTTATTATTCTCACAGTGCTGCTGGTACAAGTGCTAACTGTTTATTATTCTCACAGTGCTGCTGGTACAAGTGCTAACTGTTTATTATTCTCACAGTGCTGTGGTACAAGTGCTAACTGTTTATTATTCTCACAGTGCTGTGGTACAAGTGCTAACTGTTTATTATTCTCACAGTGCTGTGGTACAAGTGCTAACTGTTTATTATTCTCACAGTGCTGTGGTACAAGTGCTAACTGTTTATTATTCTCACAGTGCTGTGGTACAAGTGCTAACTGTTCATTATTCTCACAGTGCTTCTGGTACAAGTGCTAACTGTTCATTACTCTCACAGTGCTGTGGTACAAGTGCTAACTGTTTATAAAGCTCACAGACTTACTAACCATTCACCGCTCTTATTAATTTTAATTATTCTCTGGCTTACCTGTTTTAATAATCCAGTGTAACAAGTCGCAGGATGACTTATTTTATTAATTAATTCTTAGTGGTAACAAAATAACTGCTCTTATCTGTGAATGTATCGTGAGAGTAACTTATGCCTTCACTTAACACTGACGTTTGGTAACTCATTTGATTCCTAAGCATATTATTTGTGTTTAACAACCCACATTATTATTAAAATCAAATTTATTGGGTAGCACTAAACCCGAAAGGGGTCTTACAGCGCTTGTGTAGTGGGAAGAAATCAATGTGGATTCGAGAAAGGGGATCAAGAGGATGAAGAACCCCTCGCTGGCATCAAGGCTTCTTCCCAGTGAAGAGTTAATAATCCACCACCTTCCCCAAGAGACGAGCTGCTGCCTTACAGCTTTTCTCTCGATCTTTTCTAACGTGTCCACAGTTGTGGACACCTCACAACTGTTCTCTGTTCCAATTTTGGCCGAACATACGTGTTATAGGTTTTTTTTTAAATGTTAATCCAGCTGGATACAATACCACTGCACCACAACATTACAAAATAAATTTAGTGTATTTCAAGTAACTGAGCCTATTTGCCGAATGGATGCGAGTCCAATAAGATGACTGTATTTTATATTTGATCACATCCCAAGTTTGAAGGTAAGACGGGGATGGTACACACACACACACACACACACACGGGATTTCTTCAGCAAGCTCACTAAATCTGATCAGGTTTCTTTCATATTTTCTTGAATCTTTTCCTGAAGGTTTCAGAAATCAGATAGTTGGCAGAGAACTTTTATCTGGTAGTTTACGTTTTAACAAGATAAGGTTAGAGTGTACCTTGCCATGTTAACTTGTGTGTACCTTGCCATGTTAACTTGTGTGTACCTTGCCATGTTAACCTGTGTGTACCTTGCCATGTTAACTTGTGTGTACCTTGCCATGTTAACTTTGTGTACCTTGCCATGTTAACTTGTGTACCTTGCCATGTTAACCTGTTGTACCTTGCCATGTTAACTTGTGTGTACCTTGCCATGTTAACTTGTGTGTACCTTGCCATGTTAACTTGTGTGTACCTTGCCATGTTAACTTGTGTGTACCTTGCCATGTTAACCTGTGTGTACCTTGCCATGTTAACTTGTGTGTACCTTGCCATGTTAACTTGTGTGTGCCTTGCCATGTTAACTTGTGTGTACCTTGCCATGTTAACTTGTGTGTACCTTGCCATGTTAACTTGTGTGTACCTTGCCATGTTAACTTGTGTGTGCCTTGCCATGTTAACTGTGTGTCCTTGCCATGTTAACCTGTGTGTCCTTGCCATGTTAACTGTGTGACCTTGCCATGTTAACTTGTGTACCTTGCCATGTTAACTGTGTGCCTTGCCATGTTAACTTGTGTGTCCTTGCCAGTAACTTGTGTGTACTTGCCATGTTAACTTGTGTGTACCTGCCATGTTAACTGTGTGTACCTTGCCATGTTAACTTGTGTGTGCCTTGCCATGTTAACTTGTGTGTACCTTGCCATGTTAACTTGTGTGTACCTTGCCATGTTAACTTGTGTGTACCTTGCCATGTTAACTTGTGTGTACCTTGCCATGTTAACTTGTGTGTGCCTTGCCACGTAAACCAGTGTGTGCCTTGCCATGTAAACCTGTGTGTGCCTTGCCATGTAAACCTGTGTGTGCCTTGCCACGTAAACCAGTGTGTGCCTTGCCATGTAAACCAGTGTGTGCCTTACATGTAAACCTGTGTGTGCCTTGCAGAAACCAGTGTGTGCTGCCACGTAAACCTGTGTGTGCCTTGCCACGTAAACCAGTGTGTGCCTTGCCACGTAAACCTGTGTGTGCCTTGCCACGTAAACCTGTGTGTGCCTTGCCACGTAAACCTGTGTGTGCCTTGCCACGTAAACCTGTGTGTGCCTTGCCACGTAAACCTGTGTGTGCCTTGCCACGTAAACCTGTGTGTGCCTTGCCATGTAAACTTCGGACGAGACTGTCTTATTCCTTGCTGTTCCAACCTCTTAGCTTAAAAATCTTTTAAAATTGTTTAAAACAGGAATCTCGAACGTGAAAGTATACGATTTGAAAAAGTTGGAGAAACAGATAAAACTTGGGATGAGAGAGAAAGAAACATGCAAGTGAGAAATGAGAAAATCCTAACATGGAAAATAAAAGATAAAATGAGAAATGCAAGAAATTTAGAGAGAAAAACGGAAGAGATGAAGACGAGTCGTCCTAAATCGATTTATCTTTATCTTCCGTTTTTTTTCTTCTCTCCATTTCTCGCATTTCTCATTTTATCTTTTATTTTCCATGTTTGGATTTTCTCATTTCTCACTTGCATGTTTATTTCTCTCTCATTCCAAGTTTCATCTGTTTCTCCATCTTCTTCAAATCATATATTTTCTCTTGATCTACACCTCGCTCCTCTTTCATACGCATTTCTCTGTCTCATCTGCATCTCTCCGCTCTTTTCAATCTCATTTTCTCTAGTATCAAATTCTCACTGGTTTCAGTGCTCTTCCTCACGGTCCTTAATTTCGCTTATGTTGTACTTCCTTTGTTTTTGAAACAATATTTGCAGACTTCAGATCACTAATTAAATACCTCTACAGTTGCTCTTGAATACCATCCCTCATGTCCATAGTATAAAAACTGAGTATCCAGTTAGTGGCATCCACTTCCTCTATGCTAGTTATGTAGGGAATGGGAGCTTTCCTTCCCTTTTTTAATGCCTCTGGAATTTTACCTAGATCTAAAACCAAGGAATACTGAGTTCGCCTGTTGGCGGTGGTCTGTATTTTTTACCTTTTTAAACCAGGAAGTCAGTGGATCCGGCACAGGTGCTGCATGTGTGGACATGTTTTTCTTTTTTTTTCATATTTGTGCTTATGTCAGATACATAATTTGTACGGCAGGCGGAGGTAATGATAACTAGTTAGATACTTCATTCTGTGTTCGTTCAGTGGATTTCGAAACATTGATTCTTACTGGTTTTTCACAGTGAACCTCCTAAGAGGTGGGCAAATTCGATTTTGTGTATGTTTAGAAATATTTAGGATTTTTTCAATTTCCTGGGCGGCTTTTTGATCCCTTTATGCATGTTCCGTCTGGTTGGAATATTTTAGATTCTGTTATCTATAGGTAATCTCTTATCTCGTAACTTTTATCGTTTTTAAGCAATTCGGTAACTCTTCTGCACATTCTTCTGATGTTCTCCCTCAACATTTTATCTTATAGGAGAAATATATTTATAAAGATTTTGTATTTAGCGTTTCCATGTACTGGTGTGGTTGTTTATCGGTGCTCAGAACTGTTTCTTAGAGAGTTTCTGATAGGTCTTTGTTTATTTTGTCCTGGTCAATTCTCAAATTGCCGACTTTAAATTTTATGAAAATCACTTCACGTTGGCTGTTTCTGGGTTTTTTCCGAGACTGAATTTATGCTTCTTCGAATTTTGATGAATTTGTGATCAGAGTATATTATATTTGATATTATGTCATGGTGATTAAGTCTAGTGTATTTTCATTTCTAGTAGGCTCTGTTATGTGTTGGCTCAAAGCAAACTTTTTCACAGAGCTCCAATGGCTGTCTGACATGTCTGGTGGTCTAGTTTTCCAAGTACTATTTCTAGTACACCGCAGCTCTTTAACATCTTCCACTTCACATTTAGAAATCTGAAATTTCAAAGGAGGATAATATTTAATGTAGGATTTTCAAGATTTTCATAGCAGGTATTTGTCTTCTTTATCGGTTCCGTGAATTCCTTATCCATTGCTGACAGGATGGTTTTTATACAAAGATAATTACCAGATTCCTCCACATAATACCTAATATTTCTACTGTATTATTTGACGAATTCATAATTTCTGTAAAACAAAATTACTCGCGTAGAATCCTTCTTCTCCCCATAATTTATTTAATCTCATATTTGTGTACTGTACACTATAGTTTTGTATCAACATCTCACTTGTATGTATTTACCTGGAGAGGGCTTCGGGGGTCAACGCCCCCGCGGCCCGGTCTGTTACCAGGCCTCATGGTGGAACAGGGTCTGATCGACCAGGCTGCTACCACTGCCCTCACATGGACCGACGTACCAACCATATCCCGGCTGATTTAGGTGAACGCAGCTCCTAACAATGCATTTCCATCAAGATCAAGAGAGAATAAGTAAGACCCTTGTGGGGTGAGCGGGGAAGTGGGGATAGTGCAAGAATAGGCTGGTGAGAAGATTGTTAGTAGGAGGGATAATACCAGGGCTTAACCCAGTTGCTAGGCACATAGTGGCACAGTAGTTTTGTGGACGCGGCAAAGGAGTGCTAGTAGGCCTATCGGTCCGGGGGGCGCAATTTGCGACACTGCAAGGTACAGAGGGGCATATGTTGTCACGAAGCATCTTGCGAAAACGTTTGGCGCCACCCTTTCCCAGACCTTTGCCTCCCTTGCCGCGACCAGTCATTGCAGAATAAAGAGTTCTTGCGAGTGAAAACAAGAGAAGATGCAAACACCACACCTCTCTCTCCTTCCGAATGAGTTGAATTCCTAAAAAAGTCAAGATTAAGATCAAGAGAGAATAGGTAAGACCCTTGTGGGGTTAGCGGGGAAGTGGGGATAGTGGAAGAATAGGCTGGTGAGAGGAAGATTGTTAGTAGGAGGGATAATACCAGGGCTTCTGCGAGGAGCCTGCTTATATAGTTAACTTTATTTTTTTATCTGTTTTTAAACTGTGAATGCTTACAAATGGAAGAAAGATTTTTCCATTTGGAAGTGGAAGGTACTTCCACCACCCCATCAACATCACTACCAACACAGCCACTCATCCCCCATCACTCCTCCCTATCCGGTTACTCTACCAACACTCATTCGTCATCTCACTACTCATCATCCAACACTCCTCGATAATTTTTCAAAAAGTTTCGTAAAAATCATTAATTATGACAAGTTGGTGGGGAACGGAAGCGGTGAGCGCACACCATTCCCACCCGTAGAGGCCGAGAAGCTTGTGAAATGTTGAGATAGTCTGAGGAACATAGTGTTTTGCGACTGTCTGGGATGTACAGTGTCGTAACTGAGAGAGACAGTGTATTGTGACTGAGAGAGTGTGTTGTGACTGAAGGCCATACTGTGCTGTGACTGAGAGAGTGTTTTGTGACTGAAGGCCATACTGTGCTGTGACTGAGAGAGTGTGTTGTGACTGAAGGACATACTGTGCTGTGACTGAGAGTGTGTTGTGACTGAAGGGCCATACTGTGCTGTGACTGAGAGAGTGTGTTGTGACTGAAGGACATACTGTGCTGTGACTGAGAGAGTGTGTTGTGACTGAAGGACATACTGTGCTGTGACTGAGAGTGTGTTGTGACTGAAGGCCATACTGTGCTGTGACTGAGAGAGTGTGTTGTGACTGAAGGCCATACTGTGCTGTGACTGAGAGAGTGTGTTGTGACTGAAGGACATAATGTGCTGTGACTGAGAGAGTGTGTTGTGACTGAGACAGTGTGTTGTGACTGAAGGCCATACTGTGCTGTGACTGAGAGTGTGTGTTGACTGAAGGCCATACTGTGCTGTGACTGAGAGAGTGTGTTGTGACTGAAGGACATACTGTGCTATGACTGAGAGTGTGTTGTGACTGAAGGACATACTGTGCTGTGACTGAGAGAGTGTGTTGTGACTGAAGGACATACTGTGCTGTGACTGAGAGTGTGTTGTGACTGAAGGACATACTGTGCTGTGACTGAGAGAGTGTGTTGTGACTGAGAGTGTGTTGTGACTGAAGGCCATACTGTGCTGTGACTGAGAGAGTGTGTTGTGACTGAAGGACATACTGTGCTGTGACTGAGAGAGTGTGTTGTGACTGAAGGACATACTGTGCTATGACTGAGAGAGAGTGTTGTGACTGAAGAACTACTGTGGTGTGACTGAGACAGTGTGTTGTGACTGAAGGACATACTCTGCTGTGACTGAGACAGTGTGTTGTGACTGAAGGACATACTGTGCTGTGACTGAGACAGTGTGTTGTGACTGAAGGCCATACTGTAGTGTGACTGAGAGTGTGTGTTGTGACTGAAGGCCATACTGTGCTGTGACTGAGACAGTGTGTTGTGACTGAAGGCCATACTGTGCTGTGACTGCGACAGTGTGTTGTGACTGAAGGACATACTGTGCTGTGACTGAGTGTGTTGTGACTGAAGGACATACTGTGCTGTGAATGAGAGAGTGTGTTGTGACTGAAGGCCATACTGTGCTGTGAATGAGACAGTGTATTGTGACTGAAGGCCATACTGTGCTGTGACAGATAGTGTATTGTGACTGAAGGCCATACTATGCTGTGACTGAGAAAGTTTTTTGTGACCAATGGTCACATCTGGTAGTACTTTGTTTGTCAGGAAAAAGAACAGTATCTACTGACAGGGGTCTCGGTCAGATGATAACTCGTTATGGGGGTGATCATCGCAGTTAAGTTTTCATCCCATTTCTGAAAAAACGATCACTACGTGGTAGATTTTTAAGATGGTTTCAAAAACTCTCTGAGGGACTCATTATTATAATAATATTACGTCCGCGGGAGAAATTCTAAACTTGTAGGGGCTATACAGCCCCTGGAGAATAAGAAGCAATCAAGTTCGATTGAAGAAAGGGGAGGATAGGCTCGGTTCCTTGGATTAAGAGCCCCTTACTGGCATCGATGTCCCTTTTGAGAGGCAGTTTCTTTATAAAGGTTCGCAAGAAACAAGCTCTTTGTATCAGTTCTTTACACATTGAAAACAAAAAAGTTTTCCTGCCCAACAGCCAAGTTGCACTGAACATCTAAAGTATCGACACAGGATAACAGTAGAGTCACCCTAGCAACCAGCACACTCATCAAAGACCTCACCAGGATTAAAGTAGAGAACCTTAAACCAGTCAACGCAGGGGTTTACACAATCCCTTGTGGAAGTTGTAACAAGATATATGTTGGGCAAACAACACGAAACCCAGAAACACGTCTAAGCGAACACATCTACACATACAGATGTGATATCTTGAAAAACCCATGTGTACAGCACCGAAATGCTACCAGCCACTTAATTAACTGGAATGGACATATGCAGATGAAAATGCGTTGAAGCATCGTTAATCTCTATTTCAGACATAATTACACAAAAAAAGCTTCATCTTTGAAATGTTAGCACAAATCGTCTTGGAAACGATAAACCTGGCAGTCACCTGACACAGTATCATCTACTACTGCATCTATTTTTACTTCTTAACAAAGCCCCACCTCTTGCACCTCACCATGTTCCCTTATGTAGCATCTTGAGTCCTTGTATTGTTTGTAGTGGCTTCATAAAACTGCTATAGAGCGAAACATAGTCATAATCTGTGTTTCATTAATTGTTTCTGTGTGCTTTTACCTAATACATTATTGATAATTTTACCAATATTTATGCGATGTATATTGCCTTCTGCTCCAATGTTTCATGCCGGCGGTGGTCGAAGGGAGAGGAGAGTGGGGAGAGAGCCTTCTGCTACAATAACTTTGTCTCAACCATCTATGTGATAGTCTTTAATCAAAATAGATGTAGATAGTCCTAAGCAGATTGCCTTGATGTTGACTCTAAAGCCTTCTGCTATCTGCCTTTCCCCATGTACTTTCTCCCTCCCTCTCTTTTTTCTCCTCTTTCCCTTCCTGCCTTTCTCACCCTCCCCCCTCTTCCGTCTCCCTCTCTTTCTTTCTCCCTCTCTCTCCCTGCCCCCTCTTTTTCCCTGCTATCTCTCTCCTGTCTCTCCCTGTTATCTGCTTGCTCGACTGCTTCATTAGGGAGGGTGGTAGCTGGCGGCTGTTATGAGGCTCATCACAACACCACCTGCAGTGCCTGCCACTCCCTCCTTCCTCGAATTGATTGCTATTTGTATCTGTCACAGACTAGTTCTCTGCTAGGAGAGAGAGAGAGAGAGAGAGAGAGAGAGAGAGAGAGAAGAGAGAGAAGAGAGAGAGAGAGAGAGAGAGAGAGAGAGAGAGAGAGAATGAGAGCCAGGTACATAATAATCAGGCTCAGCTGCAGCCTAATCATCAAAGTCGGCAGCAAAACATACAAAGACATAAGTTGTTGAATCAACAGCGAAACAATAGAGGTGCTCCGAGCAGAACACCTTCTCAAACACTGAGGCAGTGCTCCAGCTGTTACTCAACGGGGCATACTGCTGACAACTGCCTGCGAGACATCAAGCGTAATTACTGTCAGAAAAAACACAAAGAGGAGCGTTGTCGAAACAGAAATAAACTGGGAAAACAGTATCACCGATTCCTTAGACTTAATCTCTGAACAAACCAACAGGATCTCAGATTTGATGAACACACACGTCACACACCCAGCTATTCTTGTATTATCTCCGTAGGTGGTCTTGTACCTTATAAATGTCCACAGAGTTACATCCCGGTGTGCTAATATTAGAAACTTCATTACTAATGTCATATGTCCTGACATGATCTCAATTGCTGAGACTTTTTGGACGACGGGATTCCAGAGAATTTAGCTAAAGTTGCTGGGCTACACCTCATGGATGCAGCAGACAGGCACTTGTGTCTTACTAAAAGTATACACACCCAGCTCACTGATGTTGTCACTCCTAATTACCTTCAGATGTTCTTCAGGTTATGCATAACGCCTAGTGCCTCCCTATTTGCGTGTGCAATGTACAGACGTCAGTGGCAGCGAATAGACTCAATTAACTTCCTGATAGGAAATTTAGATTTCCTTCTATTTCAACACAAATGCCAACATATTAAAATTGCTGACTTGAGCTATTTATAGTGTTTGACATAAAAACGTAGATTTTTCTACCCATATGTCTGACTCCTCCCTCGACCGCATATGGCAGTCACTCTTTGTTTATGTTGACTCGTCTGTTCACAACGCTCTTTTTACACCACTGAAGATGCTAACAGAATGAGGCGAAGAATAATCTCGCATAACTTTACTTGGGGAGAAAGGTAACTGAGTGGTCTTTGCTTAAAGCTTGCCGCGTCTGAATGGAATAGTCTTCACGGTGATGTTAACAACCATATCGTCAATCTCCAACATCTCATTATCGAGGCTTTCAGTTCAGTCTTGGCTGGTTATCGGTGCCGGGAGGCCGGTGCTAGCAAGTACAAGACTTCTTGAAGGTGGAAGAAGCGTCCCTATTTTGAGACCACGGGTAAGCCTGTCGTCGAATGGAGGAAGTCCAAAACTGGACCATCTCAAGATGAAAGGCTCACACATAAAGAAAACTGGCATCAGGAAGACTGGGCTCCAAAACCTATTGGTCCATAGTCGCAGACCGGGAAGGATATTCACCTGATGAAACCAATCCGCCTCTAAATCCACAGGATGGGACTGTCGCTACCAGGAGTCTAGAAAAAGCTGACTGACCTTGCTGACCATTTTGCTCACAAGTTGGAAGTCCCTGGTCACTTAGGGAATCTCCTGTGCTAGCCAAATGAACTGTGGCAGAGTTGTCGGAGGTGACACTAAGACAGGATGATGTTTATCTCCTTAAATTCCTGGATCAAGAAAAAATGCCTTGGGCTCAAATAAGGAGAACCTAAGATAGGCGAGTAGATGTGGTGAGCAGCTAGCATCACCTCTCACTTGCATCTATCAACTCTGCCTAACACAGTAAATGACATTTTTTTGTTGTTGTTGAAAAAAGGCAAATGTAGTTCCTGTTGACAAAAATAATATTCTTTAAGACTACGGTACAGTACACCTGGTTCTTGGCTGAGGGACTGATTACCTCATTGTCTGCTGTCGTCTGTATACATTTCTGCAAGGGACTGATTACCTCCTCTTCTACAGTCTGCCCTTTAAGTACTATTGCATTAGTAAAGGCACTGGATAATAATAATAATATATATTTATTACTACAAGTACATGTACAAGGTATACAGGCCTAGCTGACATCAATGACATACTATTATATAGAAAGCCCCTTGTTATGCAGAGCATTTCGGGCAAATTAGGTCAGTTTTGTCCCAGGATGCGACACACACCAGTTGACTAACACCCAGGTACCCATTTTACTGATGGGGAACAGACAGCTGGTGTAAAGAAACACGCCCAATGTTTCTACCCTCGCCGAGAATCGAACCCGGACACTCACCGTGTGAAGCGAAAGCTTTAGCCACCAGGTCCCGAGCACGAAACTACTATAAAATAAAGATACCTAGAAGTTACGTGTCTAATTCATCACAAAAAAAAGAGCCGTACGATAATCAGTAACTACACAGATCAGTGTGTCACTCCTGTCAATCACTGGGAAAATTCTTGAGATAATCATACTGCCAACGACTGCATATTGTGACTATCACTCTTCTTTGTGACCGTCAGTGGCGTCAGAAAAAGTCACTCTTCCTCCGAAATTGTATTAGAGACAACTTTTTTCTGCAAAAAAATTTCCTCTATCATACATTCTACCAGAACTTTTGCACATGATTTATCACACTTTCTGAAGCAGAATGAACGTCACCTAGTTTTGTTACTTGATAACTAAGGCTGTATGAAGCCTCGAGATAATTTTTATTATTACGCACAAATTTACAAAACGCACTTTTCTTCTTATGGAACTGGACTGATTTTCTTTTGAAATACCACTTTTATCTTTCATGTCAGTGTTTGCTTTTAAAATGTCTTCGTAATATCGCAGGATTCAGACAACAGTTACTCAACTTTATTAGCGGTTCATGGTAACCTAAGTTGATAAAGTCCGTATCATACTTGTGCTTGAACTTAGTCTCATGTGTCTTTGACATTAGTTATGCCGGCCTCTTCATACAAGACAGAGTAAGTACATTCATCAGCATTAGCACTAGGATTTGTTTATCTTTTATCGTTTTCACCTTCAGTCCTCACTAAGTTTCCCAGTTTGTAGACAACGATCCAGTTTAAGGTCGTGGTATTTTTGTGTTGTTTATATGTAGTTTGTGGCCACAAGCAACAAAAGATCGAAATAACGATACCAGAAATAATAATAATAACGAAATAACGATACCAGAAATAATAATAATAATAACGAAATATCGATACCAGAAATAATAATAATAATAACGAAATAACGATACCAGAAATAATAATAATAACGAAATAACGATACAAGAAATAATAATAATAACGAAATAACGATACAAGAAATAATAATAATAACGAAATAACGATACAAGAAATAATAATAATAACAACGAAATAACGATACCAGAAATAATAATAATAATAATAACGAAATAACGATACCAGAAATAATAATAACGAAATAACGATACCAGAAATAATAATAATAACGAAATAACGATACCAGAAATAATAATAACTAGATGTATTTTGGTCATTGAGCGATCTGAGAAAGATATCCCCTTATTACAGAAGCCCAGCCCCCTGTACATCAGTGCATGTGAAAATGTTAGTGCTAGGTGCATCACGAATTTCTAATGCAGTTAAGTATTAGCACTGAATATTTGAAGTGAATCAGATTTGGTATTCACAGGTTATCACATGGATACTAATATCTCAATTTCTTCAATAAAAATAGCAAATTAGGACATCCAGCCTTAAACTAATTAAAATTTTCCAGTAAGAAATACCAGCTTTGAAGCCGCAGGGAATTATATTATTACCTCAAAGGCACAAATATGCTAAAATACACCAGTACATTAATTTTGAAGCCTCTCAGAATTTGCAGTATGTAGTTATCAGCGTGTATAGTCCCAGCTCAGCTCTCATAGAGGGAGGGTGTATCTGAGCTGGTCCCTAGCAACAACTTTTGGAACTACTTCATTTTCACAAGATGGCGGAGCATAGCAATCGAAGGGTAAACACGGTCTGCATTGAGCTTGTGAAAGGAGCCATATATCCCAGCAATGTTGATATCCTACTGCCAGCCGTTATCCGAGACACTTATGGGATACAGAATGCAGAATTATATGGGGTATCTCTAAATGGTGTGTCCCAGATATTTGTGAAGCTCTTGACTACTAGTGTATACGACCATGTTGTGGAGCGTCTTCGAGAAGTATGGAGTAGTTCATGAAGCTACAGTGGGACGATGGACTCAGGGTTTATATACCGGATTTCTGGAAGGTTCATACAAGCTTAAAATGACCTTGAGGAGTCAAATCCAATCGTATGTTGTTTTGGAAGCGTTCTGGACCCAGGTATACAAATTAACAGTACTATCGACAACCTGCCAATGAGAGGAAGGGTGAAGATATGGAAAGGATGCGAGAGGACGTGGGCGTGGTGCCTTCTGACAAGTGGAGTGAAGAGGTGGAGAATGTTGAGGACTGTGCCTATACCCTGCCCATGGACATGGATCAATGGATATGGGATTGGGTGTAAATGAGCCGTTGTTAGAGGATCTCCAGGAATTGCTGGATAGTCCTTTGGATGCATTGTTACCCCAGAATGAGGAGTGTATGGGTGATGTGGAGATGGGTGAAGTGGAACAGGTGAACTCAGTGACGAGTGATTTTGGGCAGAGTGTGATTGGGGCTGTGGGGGAGGCACCCACATCTGTGGGGGTTGTGAGTGTTGAGATTCATCGTTCTCAGAATGATGATGGTATGGAGACATCTGAGACCTCACGGAAACGGCCCAGTGGTTCCGAAGGGGATGATGTTTTTACTCCTGCCCAAAGAGCAAAGAAGACATGGGTGGAGGTGGCTAAGGGTGGGAAGGGGGAGTAGGAGTCGGGAAATGTGCCAGGAAGGTACAAAGCATATTGACAGGATGAGTGATAAGGCCTATGATAAAAGTGTTAAGGTTGGTTTTGTTCATGCCAATGTACAGAAATTGCAGAGACACAGAGGGAAGCCCCCAATGCAGCCTTCAGGTGCCTTATGATGAATCCAGCCCTTTTCGCCTATTGACATAGGAAGAGGGGGGAGGGGGGCGAATCGTGAGGGTCAAAGGGTTTTGGGGTGAAGTCAAGGTGTGTTTTGCCGGAGTTTATTTGCCGGCGGTAGCATGCAGAAAGGTGAAGGAGGACTTTGTAAGGGAACACTTGGTTAATTACATGCGTATCCTGCCTATGATAACTGTAGTGGGCTGGGACTGGAATTGTGTGATTCGAAGGAAGGCTGTTGAGCCCAGGGGTGCTGGCTGTGTGTTGGGAATACTGAGGGATGTGTTGGGAGCGGTAAGTATGGTGGATGTGGTGCAGGGCGATGGATGGAGGGTTGAGCATACCTTCGTGCGTAAAGGGTATGCTGCACGGCTGGATAGAATATATGTGACCAGGGCAGTGAATGTTGAACATGTGCAAAGCATGGATGTTGGTATTTCTGATCATAGGGGTGTAATAGTAGATTTAGAGTGGCATGGTGTTGTAAGAACATATCTGAGCTACTGGAAAATGAATGTTAGGCTTCTGTATGGTGATAATAGTAGTGCGAGATTTGCAGAATGGTGGGTTGTGTTGTGGAGGGATGGGAAGAGAGAGGGTGATATCACTCGATGGTGGTATAGACAGGCGAAACAGGGCATTCAGGATTATTTTAGGAGAGAGGCAAGGATTGATGGTCAGTTAAGGTTTGGGTTGCAACATTATTTGGAAGATCAATTACGAATGTATAATGAGAGGGAGCAGGGAATCACCAGGCGGAAGTGATGGGAGTGAAAGAGCAGTTGCGTGAAGTACAGAATGAAAGGTTTCATGCGCTTATGATCAGGGGAAGGGTAGAGGACGTTCTATGGGGTAATAAACCATCTGTGACTGTTTTGCTTAAATTTCAGAAGCGACGGAATGATATGACAATAATGTCGATAAGAGTGCATGAAGAGTTATGGGATTATAAATTGGGGCAGATTCTTAGATCGACTGAAAGTATTAGTTACTATGTTGATAAGTGGTTTGAAGGGTATTTGTCTGGTAGTGGGGGAAATGAGGGGGCCAGAGAGGCAGTTTTAGAGGGTATAAGGAACAGAATAGGGGAGGATAGGCACCATATGGCTGATGTGATAACTGAGAAGGTTTGGGAGGCTATTCAGGGGATGCAAGTTAGGAAAGCGCCGAGTATTGATGGGATCCCCAGTGATTTTTATATTCGGCATTGGAACGTCATGAGAGAATGCCTTACGGAGGTGTTTAATTGGATGAAACTGGAGGGAAATATGGGGGGAGATCAGCATATAGGGGTAGTGGTTTTAGTGCCCAAGGAAGGGGATGTGGCAACTATTAAGAATTATCGTGCGATCTCTCTCTTATGCGCTGATTATAAGATCTTTGCATGCATATTAGCAAATAGAATAAAAAGGGTCTTAGGGGGAGTAATAGAGGCAGGTCATTGTGGGATCCCAGGTAGAGGTATGAGAACGAGTCATACTAGGATCAGGGACTTTATTGAGAATGTGGAGGGGGGAGGTGTTCTAGCGGTCAATTGGAAAGGTGCATATGATAGTGTGGAAAGAGGTATGCTAGTGAGAATTATGGAGAGGCAGGGTTTTAGTGAGGGGATTATTAGGTGGGTTGCAACTTTGTATAGGGGTGCATGTGTGCGTGTCCAGGTGAATGGTAAGATTGGTGGGGAGGTGAATATGGGACAGGGTTTGCGACAAGGTTGTCCCTTGTCGCAAATCCTGTTTGCTTGTGTGCAGGGTCCCTTTTACAGGCTGGTAAGTGAGGGAGTCAGGGAGGGGGAGAGGGGGTGCGGGTGTGAGACGGGGATAATAGGTTATGTGGATGATACCACAATCCTTGTAGGAAGTGGGAAGGGGCTGGGAAATGTAGGTACAATAATGGGAGTTTTTGGTAGGGCAACAGGATTGAGTGTAAATAGAGCTAAGTCCAATTTGTTGGAGGTGGGGTCGTGGGTAGGAGGGGCCTTGGGGAAAGCGTATGGATGGCTGATTGTAGATACTTTGAAGATATGCGGTGTGGTGTACTGTGTTAATATGAGAAGGGCGAGAGAACTGAATACAGAGGCAGTTGTGGGGGCGGCGATGAGAAGGATGCATGGTTGGAAGCCTGGGGATGTCACGCTCTTGCAAAGAGTCTTGGTTGTAAACGTATTGATATAGAGTAAATTGTGGCATGTGGCTGTCGTGTATCCGTTGGTGGAGAAGGATGTGTTTCTGCTGCAGAAAAGAGTTATAAGGTATATCTGGGGATATGGCAAGCATTGATTATCCAAGGAGGTGGTGATGGCGCCGCAGCGTGCAGGTTTCATGGGGTTATTGCCATTACAAAGCATGATAATGGGGATGTATGTGAAGCAGAGGTATGTAGGGAAGGCTGGGGTGGGTGGTAGAAGGGTAGGGATGGTTATGAAAGAGGTACGCAGGTGGTGGAGTGGAATGGATTTGCGGTTGTGTGAGGATATGTTGCGTGTGCTGATGACTGTGAGGGAACTGTCTAGGGTAAAGGTGGGATGTTTGGCAAGGGTAGGGAGAGGGGGAGGGAGGGAGTCGGACCCCATGTTGGGTGAGGCAGTGTTCCCTCTGTATAATTGGGGGAGTGTTTGGACCAGTTGTGGTAAGTTGCGCTTGTCATCACAGGTAAGGGTCACGGTGTATAGATTTTTGCATGGGGTACTAGCATCAAGGGTCGTGCTGTTTAATATGGGGTTGATTGGAGAGGGGACGTGTGAGTGGTGTGGGGGTAGCGAAACCGCATATCATGCGGTTTACTTTTGTGAGGAGTTGAGTAATTTGAGGTTATGGTTTAGTAGGGTGATTCACATGATGGGAGGGGGGGTTTGATGACTTTGCGGGTTCAGAGTCTTGATATAGGGGGCGTCCGCAGTGATGTGAGGAGAGCACTAATGTATCTGGCTGCTGATTATATACATACGGCCTGGTCCATGTGAGAGGTAAGGGAAGATATGAGGATCAGGGCCTTGGTGGCGAGGTTTTACAGAACGGTGAAACGAAATAGTGAGATATATGGGAGGGCGTGGGTAAAGGAGTTCCCTGACGTGTACCGGGACATGACAGTGGCGAAATTATTGGGGTTGCGGTAATGGTAATGGTAAGGGCTGGATCCTCTGAGTGATAGGGAATGAGAGTACGTGTTTGGGGGGTAGGGGTTGGCGAATGTTGGTTATGCAGATACAACTTGGTAGGGTTGACAGGTGGGTGTGCATGCGTAGGGTTGGAAGGGTTTCGGGTGACGGATGACGATAAAACTGTACTCATGACGGGGAGGTTGTGTGGAATTGTGAGTGAATGAGTGGGGGAGAGGTTATGTCAGGGGAAATGCATCGGGGGCTGGTCTCTGTGGATCGGAGATTTTGGCCTTAGCCTGTACTTTAATTATACATGTATGTGTTTAAAGGCCAGTGATGGTTCATATTGTGAATTTTTGATTGCCATGTTGTGTGTGTTGTAGATATCAGCGGCAAAATTTATTTGAGTCCTTCCTGGTATTTTTTGATGTCAAAGGAAGTTGGTTATGATGTTATGAAATGGGTTATGTACATGCGATACTCCTTTTGAAGTGGTTCTATGTATTATTGAATTTCTATACTAGGTGTGTATTATTTAGCTCCTCTGTATAGTAATGTTTGTTTGGAGCCCTTTTGTGCCTGATTAATTCATAGTATCTTGCTACCTTTGGTGATATATATTAATGATCAATTGAATGTCATTCGCAGTATGTATGTTGTGTTCACTAGGATCTAGGAGATATTGGGATATACTGCTAGTTATGAGAACCTTATACTCTGTCGCCGTATTGTACATATGGTTTAATCACGATATAAAGTCCCGACTTTTGTGATTTGGAGTAATATCAATATATTAAGATATCAATGGAATATGTTTATCCATATATGTTGTCAGTTAGGTTGTGTTTCATGATGTACATATATGTTGTCAGTTAGGTTGTGTTTCATGATGTACATATATGTTGTCAGTTAGGTTGTGTTTCATGATGTACATATATGTTGTCAGTTAGGTTGTGTTTCATGATGTACATATATGTTGTCAGTTAGGTTGTGTTTCATGATGTACATATATGTTGTCAGTTAGGTTGTGTTTCATGATGTACATATATGTTGTCAGTTAGGTTGTGTTTCATGATGTACATATATGTTGTCAGTTAGGTTGTGTTTCATGATGTACATATATGTTGTCAGTTAGGTTGTGTTTCATGATGTACATATATGTTGTCAGTTAGGTTGTGTTTCATGATGTACATATATGTTGTCAGTTAGGTTGTGTTTCATGATGTACATATGCTTTGTATGTATAATGGGGATGTCTTTAGTAAGGCATATTCTTATCTAATGAGGATGGATTAATGTTATCTTGGGACATACGACAGATTAAATTAACATGGGTGGTCAGGGATTTGTCTCGAATTGTCTTGATTGTGTGTTAGAAGTATATTAGTATTCTTAAATGTCTACGAGGAAAAGGAAGGGGTATCTCAGCAGGTAATTAGTTCACCATGCTGTAGTATGTTGTATTTTCAGGATGATGGATCCATTGTATATATGTATGTCCGTGGTGTATCAATGGTTACTAAATAGTATGTAAAAGTGTTGCCTTACAGGGTGTAATAATATATGTATTTTGTTTAAATACAATTATATTATAATAGGGTTGTGTAGCCTTATTTGTAGAAGAGGCTCAATGTTCAAGTAGTTTTTTGTTGTTATGGGTTTGTTTTCTGTTTTCTTTCGTGTACTTGTGTATAGGAAAAAAAATTGTTGCCTCTTGGGCCAAAATTTCTATATGTCTCTGTTTTGTATATATATTTTAATAAAAATATATATAAAAAAAAAGTTATCAGCGTGGAAGGGTGAAGGCAGTTAGACGAGGCACTCGGAAATTATCGCATGAAAATCAATATTGAAATTTTCGCAGTTTCTTTCATGAAACAAAAACAAAAACAAAAACAAACCCATCGTTGAATTAGGAGGCAGCTTTTTTGAATGATTGGAGCTACGCTACTTAGGGTTTTGGAAGTTATTAGAGTCATTAGATGATGGTGGGTATGGCTTCAACAACTCTGGTCATAGTGCGCCTTGCAGATGACAGTTGTTCCAAGAACCTGGCGCTGGTCACCAGGCACAACCTGGAAATTTTGAAGTCATTTTATCTCCTTCGGGGATTACCTGGAGTTTACCTGGAGAGAGTTCCGGGGGTCAACGCCCCCGCGGCCCGGTCTGTGACCAAGCCTCATGGTGAATCAGAGCCTGATCAACCAGGCTGTTATTGCTGGCCGCACGCAGTCCGACGTACGAACCACAGTCCGGCTGGTCAGGCACTGACTTTAGGTGCCTGTCCAGTGCCTGCCTGAAGACAGCCAGGGGTCTATTGGTAATCCCCCTTATGTACGCTGGGAGGCAGTTGAACAGTATTGGGCCCCTGACACTTGTTGTGTTGTCTCTCAACGTGCTAGTGGCACCCCTGCTTTTCATTGGGGGGGATGTTACATCGTCTGCCGAGTCTTTTGCTTTCGTAGGGAGTGACTCTCGTGTGCAAGTTTGGTACTAATCCCTCTAGGATTTTCCAAGTGTATATAATAATGTATCTCTCCCGCCTGCGTTCTAGGGTGTACAGGTTTAGGAACTTCAAGCGTTCCCAGTAATTGAGGTGGTTTATCGCAGTTAATAATAATTAATATAAATAATGCTTTCGTCATCTGAGAGAAATAAAATTTCAGTAAAACAGAGCCATAAATTAGGAAAGGGTGGGCTTGATCCTATGCAATAAGTCCACCCATTCCCTGTTTTGTTTGCACTCGTATTATTACTATTTCGTAAGTCATGATAGCGACCATAACTACACTCAGTTTAAAAACTTAGAAAGACTCTGCCAATCAATCAGTGCCGTGTTTGTTTACAATGTGGGCTCTTGTTTCCTACTGTGACTGGAAGAACCATCAGTTGCCACTTGATGTTATTTTATCATGCCTCCCTAACCTTCCCTGTCTCTCATAACATATGCTTCACGGAACCTACCATAAAGTTTCCGCAAAAACCTTAGTTTTTCAAGGAACAAAGATTTTTTGAAACCTTACTGTAGATGGTTGAGGAAAGAACAGTACAAGAGAAAGCTTTCTTTCTATCAAGCTACAAAACATACCATACCAAACTGGTAAAAATGTCAGGTAATTTATAGAAGAGATTGAAGTGGATGAAAGGCATGAGCTATACCCCATCCCTACGGCTTAATACTACTACTACTACTACTTATACCTCTACATGCCTATAGTTCTACTTCTAGATATTGCATTGCAGGTTTTTATGTGAGGTAAGATTTATCAGGAAACAGAACAGCTGTTACCTGACGCGGGTCTCAGTCATTTGATGACCCGCCTCTAGAGCTTTTCATATGACTGAAGCCTTCCGCTGTCTTACCGGTCCACCCCATTAAAAATTATATTATTGTAGTATATTACTGCAGGCGGGATTAATCATGTCCTGAGCAGCTTATTAGCAAAAACTAGGATACTGGTGGCCACCGCAGAGAGAGAATTTGGCTAGGTGGTATCCCACGTTTGCACACTGATTGAGCGTCCGTAACTCACACATTCAGGGTGCGGGATCGATCACCGGCACGGATGAAACGTTGGGCATTTTTCTTTACTCCTGCTGTCAATGTTCACCTAGCAGTAAGTAGGCACCTGGGTGTTAGCCGACTATTGTGGGTCGCATCCTGGGGGACAAGATTAACCTAAGTTGTCCGAAATGCTCTGCATTACCAGGGCTTTCTATATAGTATGTCAGTGATGTTAAGTGTAATAGTTGCATCATGTACTTTTAAAAATAATAATTATTATTATTAATTGGCGCCCACAACTTCAGTGCTCCACTATGAAATGAAGCTTTTCTCCATATATTAAATCTCATACCATAATATACCATTATTTAGTATAATTGCTTTACATTGCACCTCCAAATTTATTCTTGTACTTGAGTATATGAAATTTATTTAATATCTTAAAGATTATCGTTTGGTCCCCTTCGAAGCCTCCTTTTTCTGGGAGAACGAGTTAGTTACCATTTTGTCATAGGCACATGTCGATTAGACACTAGGCCTGTTGTGTATACGTCCGTGTATATGTATGTGTGCATGTACTTGTGTGCGGTGTATGTGTGTGGTGTGTGTGTGTGTGTGTGTGTCTGTTAGTTAACATTTTGTCCTAGGCACATGTGTGTGTGTGTGTGTGAGGAGACCCAGCTTAGATCTGAAGATGATCACAATTAGAGATCGAAATATACAGCTTCTCAAATTGTTTTTGTATCCACTAGCTTTACTCATACGTACATACATACATACAACATAAAGAAAAAGGTAAAGAAACAAAGAAGACTTGAGAGAAGGGAACACAAGCAGTAGATGAGTAGACAAGATAATAGGGAATAGACTAAAAGAGAGTGAGGTGAGTGAGATTGTGTTGGGAAGGTGAGGGGGAAGAAGAGAGGGGAAGTGATGAAGTAAGACAATTCTTGTGTAATACATGATTGAGGGGAGCTAAAGGTTAGGGGTCAAGAGAGAAAAAAATCACGAGAAAAAGACAAAAAAAAGGTAACTCTGGATATATAAAATAAATAATTACACGAAGGGGAGAGATGATAGAAAGGTTAATTATTAGTTGGAGGAAGACGGTGAAAATCATGACAAGCAGATTATTTTAGGGTGATTAATAAATTATTAATCAGGTGGTAAACACCAGCAGATAGCATGGAAACTCCTTCATAATTGAATATGATAATGGCATTCAATACCGACAAGTTGATAAGTAAGACACATGTGCAACAGTTAGATAACTTTATTCCCAAGTGTTTCACCCACACAGTAGGCTTCTTCAGTGGAGTACAGGAGAGGCAACAGAAGCAGTAGATGTGTTAAGACGATGTAGTCAGTCCATCACTCTTGAAAACGTAGTTTTGAGGTGGTCAGTCCCTCAGCCTGAGGGACTGACCCTCAAAACTACGCCTTCAAGGATGGAGGACTGACTATGTACATCGTCTTTACATCTCTAGTTCTTCTGTTGCC
The DNA here is from genome assembly GCA_009830355.1 of Cherax destructor. NCBI lineage: Eukaryota > Metazoa > Arthropoda > Malacostraca > Decapoda > Parastacidae > Cherax > Cherax destructor. The sequence goes on from WNWK01012606.1 coordinate 56,885, forward strand.
TCTCCTGTACTCGACTGAAGAAGCCTACTGTGTGGGTGAAGCACTTGGGAATAAAGTTATCTAACTATTGCACATGTGTCTTGTCAACGTTCATAAATGTATAACTTGTGGCTATATATAAACGCTGCATAAAAGGTTTCAAAATCAAGTGGGTTAAATATATTGGTTACGTTTTGATTCTGTCAATTTCAAATCCATTGATTGTGATGAAACCGCACTCTTGACGTCACTGAGTGTATTGACGCTGCTATATTGACGTCACTTCCAAGCAAGCTGTTGACGAATGTTGTTGTGTTCACTGAACTCACGAAATACGCTAATAAATCGTTTTAGTCGGTCAGAATTTGTTGTAAATCCTTAAGCTTAATTATATATCTCTGTTAAATATGTATACAGTATAAGCTTACGGAGCGTAGGTGGTCGTTCAGTGACAAGCGAAATCGTTATAACACGATCATAAGCAGTTCACCTGGAGTATACCTAGAGAGAGTTTCGGGGGTCAGCGCCCCCGCGGCCCAGTCTGTGACCAGGCCTCGGTCACAGAGTAGATGGTGGGTTCAGATCCATGTTAAGCAAGTTATGAAATTGGTGTGAGATTCGTCTGCAGAAACCTGCA
>WNWK01012607.1:0-2500 GCA_009830355.1 Cherax destructor
TATCCATGTACCTAACCTGACTGTCCCCAACAACAACAATGTTTTTACCTTCCTTGTGTCTTTCGTCGTGACGCTCCCAGAAGTCGACTCACATTCATCGGGTAGCACGGAGAATGGGTTCGATGTTTCCACAACATTCTCCTGGGTCTTCGTTGTTTCTACCTCTCCACCCGTCCTCTTGAGCCTTAACTTTGTCCCATGCGTTTTAGCCACTGTCCAGGTTCCTTTCCTGGCTTGAGGATTCTCAACAGGAGGATTACTACGAATCCTCTTGTTTTCCTCAGTCAGTCGCTGTATCTCAAGCTTAGCTACCCTCAGTTCTTCCTTCAGCTGCTGGTAGAGTAGCTCAAGAGAGGACATCTTCTTCAGATTGACAGAGAGCACACAAGACACGTCTTCACTGAGTTAAGTCAGGTCCACCACTGAGTCAGGAATTAAGATTAGTCCAATTTATCATTAAATTCTTCCCAAATTTTATTAATTATAAAAGAATCCAATTTATATAAACCAAAAGAAATATTCATATTATTTTCAAAACTGCTTTTAATGAAACATGATTCTATTATATTCCTCTCAACCATGGACTTGCTTGATGTGAGTAGTCACGAAAGCGCTTGGAATTCCTCTATTTTTTCATAGTGGTTGTCTTGCATATTCTGATATCACCTGATTACTGTGATCTTTTTGCATATATATATATATATATTGTGTGTGTGTGTGTGTGTGTGTGTGTAATACCCTCAATATTTCTAGACTTATTCATTCATATACCTAACCACATTTTTGTCTATTCAACAATTTTGGAACGCATTCTTTTGCTAGTAATTAAAAAAGGAATCCGTATATACCAGCGGTTATAACTCCAAAATTTATGACTTGCTTCTGGCTGTCAGAGTTCAATTTCACTGTTCACTGTTCGTCATTGTTCACTGTTCATCATTGTTCGATTTTAAAATAAATATGAGTGGCGATTTTAATATGGGAAAGGTAAATCCATCAAGGTGGGGTTGTGTATATTGAGGTGGGGTTGTGTATATTGAGGTGGGGGTTGTGTATACTGAGGTGAGGTTGTGTATATTGAGGTGGGGGTTGTGTATACTGAGGTGGGGTTGTGTATATTGAGGTGGGGTTGTGTATACTGAGGTGGGGGTTGTGTATACTGAGGTGGGGGTTGTGTATACTGAGGTGGGGTGTATACTGAGGTGGGGTTGTGTATACTGAGGTGGGGGTGTATATTGAGGTGGGGTTGTGTATACTGAGGTGGGGGTGTATATTGAGGTGGGGTGTATACTGAGGCGGAGTTGTGTATACTGAGGTGGGGGGGGTGTATACTGAGGTGGGGGTGTATATTGAGGTGGGGTGTATACTGAGGCGGAGTTGTGTATACTGAGGTGGGGGGGGTGTATACTGAGGTGGGGGTGTATATTGAGGTGGTAGGGTGTATACTGAGGCGGAGTTGTGTATACTGAGGTGGGGTTTTATATATTGGAATGGGGTTGTTTTCACCGCTCCGAAAGTGACTACAGACCAGCCCTCCAGCGTACTGGCCTGACCCACCAGGCTGTTACTTTTACTATTGTTGTCAATTGATCTGGAGTGAAAGCACGCGCTTTCCAAATTCATTTTCTACTAATGGCTAAAAGAGGAGATTTTTTTTTTGTTACCAAGAATACTTCTAATTAAAATCATTATAACTTTGATTAACTTTACCAGGACTAATCTTGATTCTTTTCGGAGCTAAAATTTTTATTATATTGACTATTTTTTTTTTTTTTTGACGATTGTCAGAATAGGAAAATTTAATGTAGAATAATTTTTAAAGAATCATGTAGGGTTATTTAGAGAGAGAGAGAGAGAGAGAGAGAGAGAGAGAGAGAGAGAGAGAAGAGAGAGAGAGAGAGAGAGAGAGACAGACAGACAGACAGACAGACAGACAGACAGACAGACAGACACAGAGACACAGACAGACAGAGATAAAGAGAGAAAGAGAGAGAGTCTTGTGGTGGCAGAAAAGAAATGGCCCGTGATAATGGAATTCTAGAATAGGGGCTTGAAAGGGAAAGTTTAGAGAAAGAAGTTTGAGTGGAGAGTGAACTTCCGTCAAGGAAGCGGAGAGAGGAGGTAGGAAGCGGAGAGAGGAGGTAGGAAGCGGAGAGAGGAGGTAGGAAGTAGTGAAGAAGGGTAAGAGGTAGTGGTCTGATTGTTTTATTTAGCGAAATTGGATACATCAGTAGTGTTCTGTTAACATATTCTATATGTAGTTACCCGGTGGAAATACAATAGTTAGGGAAGGTGAAATACAGTAGTTAGGGAAGGTGAAATACAGTAGTTAGGGAAGGTGAAATACAGTAGTTAGGGAAGGTGAGACCAGAAAGAGAGTTAGGGAAGATGCAGAAATAGGGAAGAAAGTTGTATAAGAAGAGGAAGAAGTATGGGTGAATGGTCAAAAGGTGAAAATAAAGGAGGTTAAAACAACAACAAATAATGGAGGTCAAACAGT